>PJEM01000718.1:286109-381857 GCA_004023845.1 Helogale parvula
CCCCCCCCCCCCCCCCGCAAAAAGATTCCACATCCTAATCCCTGGGACGGTTACTTTACTCCTCAGAAAAGATTCTGAACATGTAATTCAGGTCACTAATCAGTTGACCTTAAAATACAGAGATTATCCTGGATTATCTAGGTTGGTCCAATGGAATCACATGAGCCCTTGAAAGCATAAGAGAAAAGCAGAAAGGGAGGTGAGAGTTTGGAAGGAGGCCCAGAAAGGGCTCACTGTGCCTGGCCAGTGGATGCTACTACCTTGAAGACAGAGGGGAACTTCAAGGAACTGAATTCTGTCAACGCTCTGAATGAACCTGGACGCAAATTTTACCCGCATAACCTCCAGAAAGGAACACAGCCCGGCTCACTCCTTTATTTCAGCCACAGGAGATTCACGGTATAGAGTCCAACCATGCCTTGCTGGACCTCTGACCTACGGATTATGAGATAATAAAAGGATGTTGCTCCTAAATTTGTGGCAGTTTGTTACACCACAAAAGAAAATGAATGCAGGACACCAGCCTGCATTTCAGTGCCAGAGTCCAGTTCTAGCCCTATGGCGGGCCTGCAATGAGAACACCATGGGCCCCCCTTCCTTCCTGGGTGTGCCAGGCACTGTTTGCCACCACCCGCCTGCTCTGATTGTTCCCACACAATTCTCAGATCACATCCCCTGCAAGCCCTTCCTCCAGTTCACCCAGCCAATGGGTCACTTCCTCTCTGTGGCCCCATGCCCTCATGAAAACAACCACAGGGTACCTCAGTACTATCCCATCCCACTTGGCCACAAGCACCTGGGCGATGGGGTGGGGGTGAGGGGGCAGAAAACTTTCATCTTTGAATCCCCATCTCCTGAACAGACTTATGCTAAGTAAGGGAAATGCCAAAGCAGAATTCATACCACCTTGTCACCAATGACCCCTGTCTACAGGATGTCTGAAATAATTCTTATAATGTTGATTGTGAAGATCACCATAAAACTCTGCATGCTCTCGAGAAAAGACAATTATTCTATTTCTATTCTAAGTGGTGACTGATGACCTGTAATGTATAATGTATATGTATTCATTGTAAAGAGTTGAAACAACGAATCAAAGATAACCATTATTAGCCGGTTTGGGTGAACATCCTTCTCTACATCTCTCTTTACCTGCATACACTTGAACATGCTTGTGTGCAGCTCTGTGCAAATGGAATTACTCCTACGCTGAAGACAGTGCTGACCCCTGACCTACTATCCACACCCTGCCCACCCAGGAACCCACACTCGGTCAGGCCTCCACCCCACCTCCCACTAGAGGATGATCCTGTTTGGTTTAGGCCAATCTACACAGGGTGTTTTCCTGGCCACAGTTATCGGTCTCAGGGAAATATGTGACTCAAGTTAGTCCAGCCTGGCTAAGAAGAAGCTATGGCTCCCCAAGTTGAGGCTTCTTTCTCTCTCTTTCCTCCCCTTGTCTTATGAATATAACATAAAAAACACACACTCCTCAGAGCCCCTGGTAAGCACCTTACAGCCAGCCTCCGGTCAGGGCAAGGCTGCAGATGGCACTGTAGACAGATGCAAGCAGCTGGGGCTCTGATGGCCTCATGGAAAGACTAGTTTTTGGCACCGTCCTCCCCAGAACCATCCGACCTTTGAACTTAGAATTACGTGAGCTATCTTATACAACCCAGGAGACAGAATGAACTTGATCTGTATGGCTGATAGGAAAAAAATCTGTAAGATATTAAATGGGGGAGGAGGGAGCACCCTCCATAAATGTTGGTATCTTTTGTGTACATTTTTTAAAGAAGGCATATACCAATATTTTCTGACAAATAAATAACATATTACCCTAGAAGGACCCATAAGTAAACTGTCATCAGTGCTTAGCCTTTGAGCACACAGCAGGGAGTAGAAGCTTGAAGGGAAATAGGATTTTCCCTCTTATATCTTCCTTCAAGATTTCATTTTTAGCTGTATTTCTATTTTACTTTTATGACTTGGCATACAGTAAAATCAACAGGGATGTACATATAGAGTTTAAATAGCAATTTTGTCTATTTAATGAAAAAAACCCATTTTCTGTAATGGAAAAAAATTTTAATTCTGGTCATTGAGCCTGAAAATGTCTGTTCCTGGCAGCCTCTCTGCTGATGGGGAGAATGCACCCCTGCAGGGTAAGAGGGAATCAGATATAGAAAGCACAGCCTTTAGATGCTGTGCCCCCCATAACAATCTTTTAGGGGTACTGTAAACGTTTTCTGGGCTGTCATTACAAAATACCATGGACTGGGGGGCTTACACAATAGAAATTTGCTTTCTCACAGTTCTGGAGTTTAGAAGTCCAAGATCAAGGTGTTGGAGGGTGTCATCTAAGGTCTCTCTCCTTGGCTTGTAGACAGTCATCTTCTCCCTGTGTCCTCACAGTTTTTCCTCTGTACATGTCAGCATCCAAATTTCTACTTCCTATAAGGACAGCAGTCTTATTGGATTAGGTGCTACACTAACGACCTCACTTTAACTTTGTTCTTTTTGTAAGGACCCTACCTCCAAACAAGGTCATATTCTGAGGTACTGGGGGCTAAGACTTTGACATATGAATCTGGTTGAAGGGGCACAATTAAGCCCATAACAGGTACTGATTACCAAGGAAACAGGCCCAGAGAGTAGAATCAATGTGCCCCAGGACACACAGCTTCAAAGTGGTGGCACTGGGGTCACAGACCCAGACCTACTGGCACAGAGGCTCAGAATTACCATTCTGCTCTGTATACAAGTAGCTGATAGGTAGTTTCCATTGAGCAAGTAAAGTAAGTCCATATTTAACCGAAGGATCTGCCTAATTCTATTTGCCAATGAGCTCCTAGAATCCCATGAGATTTGGCGCAGTGTTTTAAACACTGCAGTGCAGCCATCAGGATATGACACTAGAGGGCGAACCTTCTCAACTCACTGATGACAGTGTGACAGTGCGCCTGCAAGGCTCACACCGTCTTTGACCCCATCTCCTCCTTCCTCTCATTCCCTCTGCCCCGGCCTCATTGCCTTCCTTTCTGATTCTCAAACATTCCGCAAGGCCTGAGCTCCAAACCGTTCCCTCAGTCTGGGTGACTTGCTCTCCAGCACCCACCTGCCCATCTCCCCATCCATCCCCTTCTAGTGTTGGTTCAGATCCCACTTTCTCAGGGAGATGGACCCTGACCTTCTTACTTAAGTCTTCAATCCACTCCTGCCCTCCTGCTGCCCTGCTTTCCCGATCTTCTACTTTCCTGCATTGCCCTTATCACCTCTACGGTACCATATTATTCTTCATCTCTGATGTTTCTTGTGTAGTGTCTGTTTATACTTGATAGAATTTAATCTCCATAAGGGTGGAAATCTTTATTTTGTCCGCAAATATTTCCCAAGCTTCTGTAACAGTGCCTGGAAAGTTGAAGGTTTTTAACAAGTATTTGTTGAGCGAGAATTTTTAGAAGTGGTGGGAAATGGTTTCAATCAATCCCTTACAATTAACCACAGAAAAGGGGCTGTTCTGTGCCTCGGGTTCTCAAAGGACGCTCGTTTCTCAGGGCTCCCTCTTGCCCTCCCTCAAGAAGCCCAGAGCCCCACTTTGTGTCTGGCCTGTGCCCTAATGGGGAGAGCGCCCCTGGTTACTCTCCCGCAAGCAGAAGGGCTGTGGCCAGAGCTCCAGCCTAACCTAGCTACATAGCCTTGGAACCCTGAGAGATTCCAAAAATAAAATCTGCATCCTAAAAGGCTGGTTGGTTAAAAATCGACAATTTTATAAATTGGGGCCCAGTGCTAGAAGAGAAAAAACTATAGGAACAGAAATCTAATCAGTGTTTTCCAGGAAGCTGGGATTGGAAGGAAGGGATTTAGATGCAAAGGTGTCATAAACTTGCAGGGGGTTGGAGGTGTTCTGTACCTTGACTGTGCCGGCTTACATGAGTGTATACACTGGTCACATCTTATTGAAGTATAAAAAGGGTAAATTTTACTGTATGTCAAATATGTTTGACTAAATTTGACTTACAAAGATAATATGGAGGTGGGGCACTGTGTCAGAAGAAGATGTAACAAGACTGGCCATGACCTGTTGAGGATGAGTGATGAGTACACTTGTCTGGTTTTGTATATATTTAAAATTTTCCATATTGAAATTTTTAAAATAAAATACACCTAACAAATACATTCAAGGCCTCTTCATAGAAAGCAGTAAGATTTTATTGAAAAAATTAAAGAAGACTGATTTTCAATAAGGCTATCAAGACCCATAATTGCGGGGGAGACACTCAGGTGCTAGAACAAGTGAATATAATAATGAAAGTGCGGGTGCCGGGCAGGGGCTCAGGCAGTTAAGCATCTGACTCTTGATTTCAGTTCAGGTCATGATCGCAGGGTCATGGGATTGAGCCCTGCTTCGGGCTCTGTGCTGAGCATAGAGCCTGCTTGAGATTCTCTGTCACTACCTCTGCCCCTCTCCCCTGCTTGCACATATGCTGATTCTCTCTCTCTCTCTCCCTCCTTCCCTCTCTCTCTCTCTCTTTCTATCTCACTCTCTTTCTTTCAAATAAAAAATAAATAAGGGAATGAAAGTGGACATTTAATTCACTCCATATATAAATACTAACTCAAAATGAATCAAAGATTTACATGAAAAAGCTAAAACTAGGGGCATCTGGGTGGCTCAGTTGGTTAAGCGTCTGACTTCAGCTCAGGTCATAATCTCATGGTTCGTGGGTTCAATCCTGCATCTGGCTCTGTGCATCAGGTTCTATGCTAACAGCTCAGAACCTGGAGCCTGCTTTGGTTTCTGTGTCTCCCTCTCTCTCTCTGCTCCTCCCCGGCTCTCCCTCTCCCTCTCTCAAAAATAAAATATACATTAAAAAATTTTTTTTAAGTTGAAACTATAAAACTCTTAGAAGAATGTCATAGGGGCAAATATTTATGGCCTTAGATTTGGCAGTGGGTCCTTTAATATGACACTATTCAGTGAATGAATAAGGCAGCCCATAGAATGGAAGCAAACATTGTATCTGAAATCATATACAGGTATCTTCTGCTTTTTGAATGTTGTCATCAGGCCACTTAACTTTTTTTTTTTTTAACACTTCGTTTTTGACAGACAGAGAGAGACAGAGTGTGGGCTGGGGAGAGGCAGAGGGAGAGGGAGACCCAGAATCCGAAGCAGGCTCCAGGCTCTGGTCAGCACAGAACCCAACACTGGGCTTGAACCCATGAACTGTGAGATCATGACTTGAGCTGAAGTCAGCCGCTTAACCGACTGAGCCACCCAGGAGCCCTCAGGTCATTTAGCTTTTTTGAAAGACCCACATTAGTACCGGTTTTCACTAACTGAAGAGGATTTTCATTTTTATGAAAAAGATGAAAAGCAAAAATAGCATTCAGCATTGGTTTCGCAATGAGCTACTTACTGCAGAGGCAGCACACAGCATGAGCAGGAGGAGCAGCGAGGGTGTCGCTGCCAAACTCCTTCCCTGGAAGCTACACTCAGCGTCTCAGCATCCGGCCGCCATAGTTGTGAATGAACTCTTCCTTTGAACATATGTGCTTTATCTCAACTTACTTTGTGCATCCGTTAGCGAGATGTGTCCTAAGGTATCTGAAAAGCCTAAGAGGTAATTTTTGGGCCCAGAAACACTCAAAACTTTTTCCATATAAGTTGACTTTTGAACAACATGGGTATGATCTGTGTGGGCTCACTTAAACACAGATATGGGGGGGGGATAAACACAGCATAGTACTGTAAATGTATTCTCTCATAACTTTTCTTAACATTTGTTTGTTTCAAGCTCACTTTATTGTAAGAATATTGTGTATAATACATATAACATGCAAAACTCTTTGTGTTAATCAACTCTTTGTGTTATTGCTAAGGCTTCCAGTCAACAGTAGGCTCTTACTTCTGTTTTCAGGGAGTCAGATGGATTTTTGACTACATGGGAGGTTGGCACTCCTCACCCCCATGTTGCTCAAGGGTCCACTATAAATTAATAGTAACTGCTTCTTCTTCACTTCACACCATTTCAGATTTCATAGGAATGTTCTGCTTTTGGATAGTGGGGAAAACCTGTATCTGATAAGAGTCTAGCATTCAAAACATATAGAAAACTCTTACAACTCATCAATAAAAAGCAAACCAGGAACCCAATTTTTTCAAATGGGGAAAGGACGTTTTTCCAAAGAAGATAAAGAAATGACCATAAGCACATGAAAATATTCAATATTATTGATCATTAGGAAAATGCAATCAAAATCACAATGATATACCATTTCACATTCAGGAGGCTATCCATTAAAAAAACAAAAAAATAGAAGAAAGTTGGAGGATCCACATTTCCTGATTTTTAAACTTACTACAAAGCTACCTTAATCAATGTGGTACTGGCATAAAGAGAGACAGATAGATCAAAGGAATAGAATACAAAGTCTGGAAGTAGACTCTTGCATATATGATCAACTGATTTTCAGCAAGGGTCAAGACCATTCAATGAGAGGGGACAGTCTTTTCAACAAATGGTGCTGGGAAAACTGGATATCCACATGCAAAAGAATGACGTTGGATCCCTACCTCATACCATATATAGAAATTAACGTGGGAGGCCTAAATAGCTCAGTCAGTTAAGCATCTGATTTTGACTCAGGTCACGATCTCACAGGCTGCAGTTTCAAGCCCTGTGTCAGGCTCTGTGCTGACAGCTCTATGTCTCCCTCTCTGCTCCTCTCTGCTCACACTGTCTCTCTCTCTTTCTCTCAAAAATAAATAAACATTACAAAAAATTAAATAAATAAGTAATGACACAAAATGTATCAAAAACCTAAATGTAAGAGATAAAACTATAAAGTTTTTAGAGAAGAACACAGGGGAGCATCTTTATAACATTGGATTTGCAATGATTTCATGGATATGACACCAAAAGCTCAGGCAACAACAAAAATTGGTAAAATGGACAAAATGTAAAAACTTTTGTGCCTTAAAGGATATTATTAAGATTACAAAAAGACCATCCCCTGAATGGGAGAAGATATATGCAAAGTATATATCTGGTAAGGGATTAATATCCAAAATATATAAAGAGCTACTAAATTCAACAACAACAACAACAACAACAAAACCAAATGACCCAATACAAAATGGGCAAAAAAACTTGAATGGACCTTTCTTCAAAGAAGACCTACAAAGGCCAAGAAGCACATGCAAATACGTTCAACCTCATTAATAGGGAAATGCAGATTAAAACCACAGTGAGATACCACCTCATACCCATTAGGATGGCTATTACGAAAGAAAAAGAAAGAAAGAGAGAGAGAGAGAGGAAGGAAGGAAGGAAGGAGGAAGGAAGGAAATAACAAGTGTTAGGAAGGGTGTGGAGAAATTGGAATGACAGCGCATTGCTAGTGGGCGTGTAAAATGGGGCAACCTCTGTGGGAAACACAATGAGGGGTCCTCAAGAAGCTAAACACAGAATTACCATATGATCCAGCAATTCCACTTCTAGGCACATGCCCAAAAGATCTGAAAGCAGAACTGTAATATATACTTGGATACCAATGTTCACAACAGTAGTATTCACAATAGCCGAAAGGTGGAAACAACTCTTCTGTCAAATGAACAAAATGTGGTATTTACATATACTATAGAATATTATATAGTTGTCAAAAAAAAGAATTAAATTCTGAAACATGCTACAATATGGATAAACTTTAAAAACATCATGTTAAATGAAATAAGCCAGAGGCAAAAGGACAAATACTATATGATTCCACTTATAGGAGGTACCTAGGACAGGTAAATTCATAGAGATGGAAAGTATAATTGAGGCTACTAGCTGCTGGAGTAAAGGGAGAAGGGAGAGTTACAATGGGAACAGAGTTTCTGTCTGGGATGACGGAAGAGATCTGGAAATGGGTAGTTGGAATGGCTACACAACACTGTGAATGTATTCACTGCCACTTAAAAATGGTCAAAATGGTAAATTTAATGTTATGTACATTTTACCACAATAAAAAACTTCAGAAATATTACCTACATTACAGTTCAATCTTTGTGCTGTAAAATTCTATGGGTCTTGACAAATGCATAATGTTGTGTATCCATCATTACTGTATCACATGGAATAATTTTATCACCCTAAAAAAATCCACTATGCTTTTTCAGCCTAAAAAATCCACTATGCTTCACCTGCTCAACACTGCTCCCTCTCCCCAAACCCATGGTAACCATGGATCCCTTACCATCTCCACAGTTTTGCCTTTCCCAGAATGCTATGTGGCTGGAATCAGGCAGTATGCAGCCTTTCAGAGCGGCGTCTCGCACTTGGCCATACGCATTTAAGGTCAATTGTGTCTTTTCATGGCTTGACAGCTCATTTCTCTTTATTGCTAAATAATATTCCATCATATGGATGGAGCACAACTTGTACATCCATTCACTTATTAAAGGACATATCAGTTGCTTCCAAGTTTTGGCAGTAATGAATAAGGCTGCTATAAACAGTCATGTGCAGGTTTCATGTGGACATAGTTTCAAATTAGTTGGGCTTATCTTTCATTTTTTACTTTTAACATATAAAATTAACTTTTAAAAGTTTGTAATTCTAGACGTTTGAACACACATACAGATTTGAGTAGCCACCACTACAACTGGGGTACAGAAAGTTCCATGACCCTAAAAAACTCCCTTGTGCTACCTCCTTGTGTAGTCAAAGTCAAGCCCTTCCTCCTTCCCGAGCCCTCAGCAGCCACTGACGTGTCCTCCAATCTATAGTTTTGCCTTTTCCGGAATGTTATATACATAAAATCATATAGCTTTGAGTCTGGTTTCTTTCACGTAACCCAATGCTCTAGAGACCCATCCCTGTTGCTGTGTGCATCGGGTAATTTCTTTTTACTGCCAAGTGTTGTTGGTGTATGGATGCCCCACAGTTCATTCATCCATTCACCCATGAGAGGACATGTGGGTCTTTCCCAATTTGGGGCTACTATGAATTAAAGGTGCTAAAACATTAATGTACAGATTTGGTGTAAATATAAATTTTCATTTTTCTAAGGCAAATACCTAGGAATGGAATTGCTGGTCACCTGGTCAGTGCATGTTAACCTTCACAAGAGATTGGTAAACTGTTCTCAGAGTCACCGCACTATTTTTCATTCCCACTGGCAATGATGTGTAAAGAGTTCTCATTTCTCAGAATCCCTTGGTATTGTCATTTGAAAAATGTCTGAGCTGTTCGAATGTTTTAGGAGGGTTATCTCATCGTGGCCTTCCTTTGCTTGTTCCTAATGACCTCGCACATTATTTCATGCACCTGCCTCTTGTATATCCTCTCTGGGAAAGTGTCTGTTAAAATCCTTCCCAATTTTTTATGTCTGTTGGTACTCTAGTGTTGAGTTTTGACAGTTCTTTCTGTATTCTGCATATAGTTTTCATTGGATATGTGATTTTTAAATATTTTCCCCAGTCATTGGCTTGTCTGTTTATTGTCTTAATGACGTCTTTGGCAGAGCAAAGTTGTGTAATTTTGAGCAAGTTCAGTTAATAGTTGTGCTTTTGGTACTTCTGCCTAACCTAAGTTCATGAAGATTCTCTGTTGTTTTCTTCTAAAAGTCTATAGCTTTATGGTTTATATTTAGATCTATGATACATTATGAATTAATTTTATATACAGTATGAGTTGAGGTTCAAGGTTCATATTCTACTTATGGATGTCAAATTATCCAGCACCATTTGTTGAAGACTTTCCTATACCTATTGAACTGCCCTCCCATCCTGGTTAAAAATCAATTCACTATATTTATGTGGGTCTATTTCTGGAATTTATTCTGGTCTATGTTAGTACCCTATAAAAGTTGAAGCAAAGAGGGGTGCCTGGTTGGCTCAGTTGGTTGAGCATCCAGCTTCAGCCCAGGTCATGATCTCACAGTTGTCGGTTCGAGCCCTGCATCTGTGCTGACAGCTAGCTCAGAGCCTAGAGCCTGTCTTCAGATACTGTGTCGCGCTCTCTCTCTGACCCTCCATGGCTCACGCTGTCTCTCTCTCTCAAAAATAAATTATAAAAATTAAAAAACAAAATTTTAAAAGTTGAAGCAAAGAAAGATCTTACGCCAACAGGACCTGTGAGCAAAAGGTTAACAAAAACCCTCTGCAGAGGCAAAATGGACCTTGGGTTAACTTTCTAGAAGCCTCTCGAGCTGGAATGTCTACACTCTTTGTGGTAAAAATGAGCCCAGATTGGTAAAGTGCTTCTGGATTACAAGGACCATGAATCGTGTATAAGTGTCCAGCAGGAAGCCGTGGCTCTGGGCTTCCCTCAGTGTTGTGACTTGTGACTGGGACTTGTGGCCCTTGAGGTCTGCCTGCAGAACCATGGGCAGGATATTTGGTCCTAGTTGGGGCATGAGCTTGGTTCTCACATCCACCTTTATGATCTCCTTCTCTCACATTTAATCTCCCACTCGGACTGCTCTGTGCACAGCTGTGAGACTACTGCTGAAGAAACACACCCGACTGCCAGGGCCCGACCTCTATCCTTCTTAGTGGACCCGGGGCCACGTGTGGGCTATTCCAGGTCCTGAATATGATTGTCCAGTTAAACCCGAGACTAGCTGGTGGTGGGCATGACAGTAACCAGCTAATCCTGCCTTGTGCCAGTTCACGGAATACATCTGCTTCTCTGTTAAAATACCTAGTGGTCGAGAATATAGATTTGTTTGAGATTCTGCATGCAATTGGAAAAATAGTTATACCTCACTTGCTAATAATGCCTAGCCTAAAGACCATCCTCTCCTCACCATAATAAGTTTATACTTGTCTTTACTCAGTGTCCCAGGAGAGAAAAATAGTCAACATTACTTGCTTTCACCTGGGAAAATTAATGATTCACTTAGACCCAGGAATTCATTGAAGCCTCATCATAGTTAAACCAAGACTCTAAGGATATGCTATTCCCATAGGTGATCACTCTGATCCTATATGTAAATGAGCTCTTCTGAGATTTCCCTGATTGGATGACTCTAAGACTCACTGTAAGTATCTGCCCACTGACCTGGCCAAGATACCTCAGCTGAAGGAAGGGCGGTATCTAAGAAGGGATTAAAATTCCCCTTCCCTTCCCCCATGGTCTTCTGTTTCTCAATGATTGGAGTTTGCACCATTGCTAATAATCCATATTTACCTAGATTTTGTTCCACAGGTGAGATGAATCAATCCATCACCTACCTTAAGGGAAAAGGCAACCTGGCTACTCAAGGTAGACTCAGGAAGTTGCTGGATTTGTCTTCAGGCCTGAGAAATACTGGGTCATGGTTTCTATGTGCTTTCCAGTCCCATCTTATAATATTCTTAATTACTCATGTTTGTCTCATAGTTGTTCAATGTCTGTTGTTCAGAATCACAAATGCATATCAATCAAAGACAAAACTAGATGAAAATATGTTGACCGATACTCAGCTGATCATCAGACTTCTGGAAGTGAAACCTCATCTTTAAGAAGAATCAATAACAGTGGTAGAACTCTGCTTAATTCCTAGAAGAATTTCTGCAATTCTACTGGATAAAATATTAAAAAGAGACCGAGGAAAAAAACTTTCTATCTTTCTACAAAAAATTATTATCCGACCACAGCAATGAACAACTACTTGAACTGGCTTTAAATTTTAACATCTGGATCAACTCATAACAATTTCATACCAGTAATTACACTTCTGAAAACCAGCCAATTGGCAAAAGCCTCCATTCAATGGACAAACATCTGCAAGTTAGCCAGCCATCAATGAATCACTTGCTTTCACAGTTAAAAATTAAAAAAAAAAATCCTAAACATTCCTGCTTTTGAAAATCTGCCAATCACTGAACTCCATGTATCCCAGGAAAAAAAGGAGGCACAAGACTATTTGAAGAAAAACTGGCCAAAAGTTTTCTAAATTGAGTGAAAACTATTAATCCCACAGATTCAAGAGACTCAACACATACCAAACAGAATAAACTTTTAAAAACTATACTAAATACATCCTTACTGAATTGTTAAAACCTCTTGATAGTCTTAAAAGCAGCCAGAGGGAAAAAGGACTCATTATATACAGATAAAGACTTTGTTTCCAAAATTAAGTAAGCCAGAAGACAATGTAACATCTTTTTTTATCCTTTTTTTCTTTTTCTTTTCTTTTCTTTTCTTTCTTTTTTTTTTTTTTTTTGAGTGAGTATGCATGTGTGCAAGCAGGACTAGAGCAAAGAGAGAGAGAATCTTAAGCAGGCTCCATGCTCAGCACAGAGACCAGTGTGGGGCTTGATCTCACGATTGAGCCAAAATCAAGAGTCTAATGCTCAACTGACTGAGTCACGCATCCAGGTGCCTCATTCATTTTTTTAAATGAAGTTGACACACAATGTCACATTAGCTTCAGGTGTACAACATAGTGAGTTGACTAGTGTATTTGTTATGCTGTGCTCCCCACAAGTATGGCTACCAATGGTCGCCGTACCATGCTATTAAAGTACCGACAATAGGACATTGTCTAAAGTGCTGCAAGAAATATGCCTAACATCCACTACCATACACTACACTGCCACTGTCTCTTGTCTAAACTACTGAAATAGTTTCCTAACTAGTTTCCCTACATCCATCCATGGCACCTTCCAATCCATTCTCCAACAGAAATCAGATTAATTATATTAATATGCAAACAGAACCGTACAACTGCCCTGCTCACAAAAATGGCAGCCTCCTTCACTCTGAATAAAATCCAAAGCTCTTGACATGGCCTGCAAGCCCTCCCTACTTTTCCTACCTCTCTTCCACTCCTGCCCCTCCAGTTTCCACTGAGTTCGCTTTTTGCACAGCATTCACCAGTGCATCCTCCCAGTCAAGAGAAGGCCTCTCCCTGTCATTCCTACTTGTGTGTCTCACTTCAGGTCCTAACTGCAAAGTCCATAGGAAGCCTTTCTTGACAACTCCTATCCTCCCAAACATAGTTAAGTTCTGTTGTGTTCCCGCAAGCATGGTGCACAGTACTTTTTCATCTAAGCACACATCAGGGTTTGCAAGGCCATATTTCTTTGTGTGAGGATTTGATTGCTGTCATTCTTCCTCCTAGATGGTAGATCCTTGAGAGTGGCTCAGCATGGAATAGGTAGCAATAAATATCTGGCACGTAGTATGCACTCAGCAAATACTCGTTAGAATAATGAGTGGATCATACATGACCATTTACCTCACAATGATGAGGAGACAGGCTGGTGTCTTATTTACAGAAGAACACAGAAGGATTTTCCTCTTCTTTCTGAAAGGATTATGGGAGATCATTCTACTGTGCATGTCTCCAGAGGTAGACACTACAGAGGCAGAATTGAAGAAGCACATTAGAGCTCCTGCCAAAGACAAGGATCAGGGCTCTGCTTTTCCCGTGGTATCACTTTCATTCTTGCCTACGCTCGAGGGAGGAAATGCTTCACACTCTGGAAATCACACAATCGGGTGCATTTACTTTGCTTGCCTGCCTCCCTAAGTTCTAGGTTCTTAGAACGTGTACTGGTGGAGGCGAGTAAGTGAATTCAGTTCAACACTCAATCACACAAGAATTTTTCTTCCCACTTCCAAAAACTCAGGGGAAGAGAATGGGAAACAAAAGATCTGGCAGTCAAAACTAACATATGGGGGTGGGAATGCCTGGGTGACTCAGTCAGTTAAGCATCTGATTTCGGCTCAGGTCATGATTTCATGGTTCGTGAGTTCGAACCCTGCACTGGGCTCTGTGCTGACAGCTCAGAACCTGGAGTCTGCTTTGGATTCTGTGCCTCCCTCTCACTCTGCTTCTCCCCCACTCATGTTCTGTCTCTCTCGGAAATAAATAATTTAAAAAAAATTTTTTTTTAAAGTTTAAATCAACACACAGGGCTGTGTGCCTATGGCTCGGGGAAGAGGCCCAGCCTGAGGATTTCCAGGCGAGAACTCAAAGACCTATTGAGATGAATGCTCTGTGTTAATCATGGCAAAGCTTCGCCCTTTATGGATGCTTTAGGATATAAAATGACTGCTTTGTTGCTTAGGGTCCTGGAGTTGCAGCGGAAATCAATTCCATTTATACACTTTAAATAAATGTATAAGCAATAGAGGTCTAATACTGAAAATGACAAAGTCTTTTCCATTGGCAACCACTTCAAACAGCAAACTCAACAATGGCAGTTAACGTATCACTCAAAAGCCACTCATGTAGGGGGACCTGAGTGGCTCAGTCCGTTAAGCGTCTGGCTCTTGATTTCAGTTCAGGTCATGATCTCATGTTCGTAAGATTGAGCCCCTGCATCGGACTCTGCACTGACAGTGCGGAGCCTGCCTCAGATTCTCTCCCACTCCCCTGCTAGCGTCCTCTCAAAATAAATAAACTTAAAAAAAAAAAGACACTCTTATAATCAATTAACTCATTACACTTAACTATTCAACCTGTGACCAAATGTAATCATCACCTCACAGCTGGATGACCATAAGCAAGTCTACTAAAATGCTCCATTGAAACAATAATGCAGCCCGAGGGGTGGAAGTACGGTCTCAAGCCAGGGACACACGGACTCTTGAAGAGGGATTTAAAGTCTTACACCCCTGCCTTCTTCCCAGCAGTTCTATTCTCCTCTCTGGCCAGTTTCCTCCTACAAAAATAAGGGCATTTCTGTGGTCTCTCCCAGCTCTGTCCACCTAACGTTTACTGCTGTAGTGGACATGTGCACATGATCTGGTTTATTTTTAGCCCAAAGGCCACTTAGGGATTGGGGAAGAATTCCAAGTGAGGTTCAAATTTGCAATAATACCAGTGGCCCGAGTCCACAGCGTCAGGCTGCCAAAACTTGATTTAAAAACATCTGAGCTACTGAATCATAGCAAACTATTTTACAATGAGAAAACTGTGATCCAGAGAAATTTCATTTCTTCTGATCATCCTACTCATTTGTCAAGATTCAGTTCAGCCACACGCCCATAAGACTGTCCCGACCACTCCCTGCTGTCATCAATCCCAAATATTTATGGACTGTTTGGTGCCAGCTCCTACTGTGGACATCACCAGTACACAACTGAGACAAAAGTCCCTCCCCTTGAATAACTTACATTGTAACAGGAGACAGGCAATAAACAGTAAGTATAATAAATACAAATGGATACTATGAATCCTGCAGTATGTGAAAGGCTATAAAAACTGTGGAGGAGAACAGAGTGGGGAAAAAGAAGATCAGGAGGGCCAGAGTGGGGGTTGGTTTGGTTTGTGATTTTTAAATAGTCACACAGGCCTTGTTGAGGTGGCAATTGACAAGAATCTAAAAGGGGTGAGGAAGTTAGTTACACAGGAACTTGTGAGAAGAATGTGCCAGTGGGGTGAGGGCGGTGCCCATGCCCGTATTCTTAGGAAGGAGCATGCATGGGGAGCACACGGGTGACGGGGAAGGAATGGAGAGGAAGTGATCTCACACGCAGAGAGCTCTGTGGACCATTGCATGGTTTGAGCAGAAGAGTGAGATGATATGACTTCTGACCTCCCAGGTTCGCTCTGGCTGTTTCACTGAGGATAGAATGTGGTGGAAAGAGACAGAAGCACAGAAACCTTCCACATTCCCAAACCTATTGCAGTAACTTAGGTAGGAGATGATGGCAGCTTGGATCAAATGGTAGCAGCAAAGGGAGAAGTGGTGAGAAGTGGTATAACTCTGCCCGTATTTTGAAAATACAATCAACAGAATTGGTTGATAGATTGGAGGGACTGTAAAGAGAAGGTGTTTCTGAGGGTTTTCTTCATTTAAGTCTACGCTACATACTTACTCAATATTCCAATTCATCAGAATGTCTTGATTTTTGTCCCATCTCTTTCACCCTGCGCTAAGCTGAGGGCAGACGTGCTGAGTCACTTCCACATTCCCAATGCCTACGGCAGCAGTCAATAAATATTTGTGAAATAAATGAACATTAGGCGTGGCAGATGTGACTTCACATTGGACCCAGTTACTGTCTTTATCTGCCAAGATGTGTTCTACCTCGAGTATGAAAGTCTGCTTGCTGATATCACTAGAGAGGTGAGGTCAGTCAGGCCCCACATGCTGGTCCCCCTCTCCTGACTGCATTCATTTTCTATCGCTGTGTAACAAATCACCACAAACTTAGCAACTGAAAACAACACACATTTATAATATCAACTTTCCATGGCTTAGGAGTCCAGGCATATGGGTCCTCTGCTGGGTTCTCACAAGTCTACAATCAAGGGGTCAGCCTGGCTGGGTTTGTACTTGGAGGGTGGAACTGGGGGAAGATTCTGCTTCCAAGCTTATTCAGGTTGTGGGCAGTTAACTTCCTTGGGTAGAACTGAAGGCTCCAGCTCTTTGCTAGCTGTGGGTGGGGGGCATCCTGCTGTTCACAGAGGCCACCTGCAGTCCTTTGCTATATGAGCTTCTTCAACATGTGCAGTTACATCATGAAGCCCATAAGGAGAGTCATCGGTCTGTAAAAAAGAAGAGTTATACACCATAAAAGAATCCCAGGAGTAACATCCCAGCACCTTTGCTTTATTCTGTTAGTTAGAAGCAAGTCACAGGTCCAACACTCAAGAAGAATAAATTACACAAAGGCATTGGGGGCCACCATAGGGTCTGCCCACCAACATGACTTCATTAGAGGTTTTTTTGCCATGCCAGCAATTTTGACCCAGTATTAGTTCTGGCATAGTATGGCCCTCTAGAACCTGCTGCCAATACATATGTGACTAGTGTGACAGAAGAAGTGAACTTTGAACTTCTTTAAAAATTTAATGAATTTAGGGGTGCCTGGGTGGCTCAGTCGGTTAAGCATCTGACTTCGGCTAAGGTCATGATCTCACAGTTCGTGGGGTTGAGCCCCACATCAGGCTCTGTGCTGAAGCTCAAAGCCAGGAGCCTGCTTTGGATTCTGTGTCTCCCTCTCTCTCTCTCTCAAAAATAAATAAATAAACATTTTTAAAAATGTAATGAATTTAAATTAAATTTAAAAACTGATACTCAACTCAGTTATTGTAAAAATTTTTATGTGTCTTTGAAACAACCTGGGTATGTATGTATATATATAATTTTTCAACTAACTTTTATGAAGTCTGGATACTGATCAAGTATTTCCATTGAAAATTTGGTGTTCAAATGAGAGGGGCTGTTAACTACAACATCTACATCAAATTTCAAAGAATTAATACAAAAATAATAAAATCTCATTAATAATTTTATGGTGATTACATGTCGAAATAATATCCTGTATATATTCGGCTACACAAATTATATTATTAAAGTAATTTTCATCTGTTTCTTCCTTCCTCTCTCTCTCTTTTTTCTTTCTTTTTTTAATGCATTACCAGTCAATTGAGTTACACATGCGGTTGGCATTCCACCGCCCAGAGAAACTACAAGGAGCTGTTGAGCTTACAATAAATTTGGAAGATCACACCATCAAAGTTAGCTAATAAGGCAAGACAATAGCTGACTAATGCTAAACAATAACTAGTGTAGAAGTTCCGAGGAGGGAAAGAAGGGACACCCACCGTCCGGCCAACCTAGAGAAGCGGAGCCAGACGAAGCGAGTTTTGAGCGTAGGCGCCTCGGCGCGCTGCGCATGCCCCGCCTTCCGCTCCGCCCGGGAGGGCGGGCGCCATTTGACCCCGCCGCCGCGCCGTAGGTCAGGCTGCACGCCGCTGGCTGCCATGGCGAACGTGTCCGAGCGGACGCTGCAGGTGTCTGTGCTGGTGGCCTTCGCGTCTGGCGTGCTCGTGGGCTGGCAGGCGAACCGGCTGCGGAGGCGCTACCTGGACTGGAGGAAGCGGAGGCTGCAGGACAAGCTGGCGATGACTCAGAAGAAACTGGACCTGGCCTGAGACCCTCGCGCCGTCGGACCCCGTGCGCCTCCGCGCGCCCATCTCGCCTTGCGCTTGCGGGGACAGCGATCCGTGACCCACAGGGTCTCCTTACACTCTGCCTGCAGCGCCTTGCTCTTTTTGGAGAGTCGGTGAGCAGTACTTACGGTACGGAGACTAAGCGGAGACGTCGGGCACGGGCGGATATCTTGGGGTTAGCGCCTGTGGATACTTCATAGGAGGGGACTCTGTCCCACAGACACCAGAAAAGAGGAGGTTTTGTTTTCCCCAAAATCTTGCACTGTGGGGTCGTAGTTCAGTTCACTGCGTGCCTTTAGTGTGAATGCCTTACCACGTGCAATATCGTTGCATCTTGACATTAAACTTCTGGAAAGTAAAATATTGGAAAGAAGGAAAGAAAAAAAGAACTGTGGAAGTATTCCAGCCATCCCCTTCCCCCACATCATTCTCTTCGAAAATATCCTTGGTAGACCATGGTACATCTTTGCTCTACTGTTTTGTAATCTCCGATCTGAATTCTGTGGTTATTAGCAGAATAGAAAGAGCTGTGTGACCTTAGGAGCCTTGCATCTGGTGGTAGCTTTTTCATCAGAGCTACGCAAATTTTCTTTATCTGTAACATTAGATCTTATAGTTCATAGTTTAACTCCACAAGAGAATAATTTGAAGTTAACGATTATATATTTCTAATTGTGTTTCTCTTCCGTTTCCAGCAGTTTGTCGAAGATGGATACAGAACACTGGACAGATCTAATTTCTCTTTGCACTGAGTCAATTTTATTTTCAAAATAAAAAAGAAATTAAACCTCTTTGAATCTTTTATCAAAAGGAAAAGGAGTATCTTGCCTGGCAAGCAGTTCACTGCATCAACAAATCAGGATTCTCAAAACTCATCTATTAGTGTTTTTGAGCAGATATCTTTTCTCTTAAGGAATATATGGTAATTCCTTGATACAACTGCAAAGGAGAGTTGGCCTAGGGACCATGAGGGCTCCTTTTGCACAACTGTTACTGGACCTGTGCAGTAAAGCAAGGGACTGTGTAAAAATAACTGAGTTAAGGGTGGTGTATATAAGATTTTTGCACTTAGGAGAGTGACAGCGTACTCCAGTTTTTATTGGCAAATACTTCATTTATAGGCCATTATGTTATATACCTTAAAAGAAACCCCCTCTTGACTAGACCTTAGTGATAAATTCCAGCTTTATCTAAAAATCAAGAGTGACTAAGTCCTTGTCTTTTTAATTTGCAAGAGGTGTTTTCTATAAGTGTCCTTGCTCAAGATTAATTTTGTGTCTCAGCACACTTAACAGCAGCTCCATATTAACATAAAATTCAAAAAGGTGTTTTCTTTTTTTTTTAATATGTGAAGCTTCATGTCTTTTTTTTAAATTTTTTTAATGTTTTATTTTATTTTTGATACAGAGAGAGACAGAGCATGAGAGGGGGAGGGGCAGAGAGAGAAGGAGACACAGAACTGGAAGCAGGCTCCAGGCTCTGAGCTAGCTGTCAGCACAGAGCCCGACGCGGGGCTCGAACCCACGAACGTGAGATCTGACCTGAGCCGAAGTCGGAGGTTTAACCGACTGAGCCACCCAGGTGCCCCTGTTTTCTTTATTAAAGCTTTTATTTATTTATTGTTTCATTTTACTGGGGCCATTATGTTTTATTACTTCCACCTCTTGTTTTCATTCTGTGAACACAAGGACTAAGACGTTGGTTCTCAGAGCTCATCCCACCTGAGCTGCAGTTAGCTTCTCAACCATATGAGAAGATAGAGGCCAACAGGCTGGAATTTCCTCATTGTTCTTCCTCTCAGTAGCTCTGTTGAAGGGCTTTATTGAAGGGTTTGCAAAAGGGCTGCACAATATAATCACCTAGAGAGCCTTAGAAATATCAGCATGCCACAGATTTCAATTTATGTACTTTAGGGTGTGCCTGGGTATTAGGATTTTTAAAGCTCCCCGGGTGATTGTGATGCCCAGCAGAGGTTCAAAACCACTGGTTTCAAGGCTTTAACTATTAGCTTTTCCTTTCTCAAAAGAGAAGACGCACACATCCTTTCCCAGGCTGAGTCCTCTTTGGCCTCAGTTGAATTCTGCCCCTCTCCACCCCCTTCCTTGTTCTCTAGTACACGGTTTATTTTTAGCATCTGCAGTCTCTCCCTGCTTTCCAAACTTCTTACAAACATGCACACATCTTGACTTTAAAAAAAAGTTTAGTTGGCCCCATCATTTGCTAATTAGAAAAAGTGGCCCACTATCACTTTCTTCCTAAATGCTTTGCTCATTAACTTACTTAAGTATGCCTTCTGCACGCTCAGAGCCATTGTTATCCAATGGTCATTTCTGAATTCTTTTTTTTTCATTTCTGAATTCTTAATTTTTCACCTCCAGAGTATTTGATAATGCCAGTTTCTTCCCTAGAAATTATTCTTCTCACACTTCCCTAATAATATAAACTTCCCCACATTTCCAAACTTTTACCACGGCTTCCAAGTCCCTGAAACTTCAATCGTTGGTCCTGTCTCTGTCCTTTCCCATTGATTACCAAGCCAGTCTCCAGGCTTAATGATCACATCCAAGCAGAATCCCCTCTAAGATATTTCTAGCCTACCTGATCCTTTTATTTCCAGCTTCACACTCCAAGTGTCTCCTGGGTGTTTTCATTGATAATCTTACTCGAGAACTCAAATCCAATGTGTACAATTCACCTGGCAGGAAATTCTGCATGGCAGGTGACACTTCTATGACAGTCTTTGGTAGCTGGTACAGCTTCATGATTCTAGTCCACCAGCCTAGCTCACACGCTCTTCGAGGCCAGTGCCTTAAACGTCTTATACCACAGGCCCAACCAATGCTTTGCACCAAGGTGGTCACAAATATTTGACACTTTTTTTGAGGTGGATCGTTTTAAGATCCTGAAATAGCCAACTTTCTGTCCTCTTTGCCGGAATCTCTCTTCAACAGGTTCCTAACTACTTAATTCTGCTAATTGTACATAATGAGTCTCTCAAAAGCCATTAAATTCCTTTTCAGTGTCTCCTGTAAGGTAACAATACAAAGTATTTTACAGTTGGAAGACAATCATAATGAGTTTTACGAAATAGTTTGTTCTCAGGGGAAACAGTCATCATGCTTTGCTTTGGCCAACCTCACTACTTTCTTGTTTTAGGTTACTTTGATTTTCATAATGGCATCAAGGGATAACAAGAGAGCAGCAAAGACGACTTAATGTGACTATGCTGAGCATCACAAATCAAAAGAAATGTAAATTAATGAAAAAGAAGGCAGCTGAGTACTCTCATCCCTTGTAGCACACCAACTATGACCGAAATAGGATTTCTCAACCTTGAATGTGCACATGAAATACTGTGGTATTATTAAAATATAGGTTCTGATTCTGTAGGTCTGTGGTGGGCCTGAGAAATTGCATTTGTTTCTTTTTTGAGAAAATGTATTTCTAACAAGCTCCGAGCTGATGTGGATGTTGCTGACCCACGGCTCAAAGGAATAAATGGTTATAACTCTGAATATGGTACAAAATGTATAAAATCGAAGTCGTCTTTCCACTTGAGATGAACAAGAGTAATAAGCATTTTTGCATCCTTCCTCATTGCTCACATATACACACATGTCGAGGGGTTATTTGTTTATTTTTGCCAACATAGAATTATACCATATTCATGGCTGTAACTTTTCCACTTAAAATATGGAAATGCTTGGGGCTCCTGGATGCCTCAGTCGGTTAAGCATCTGACTTTGGCTCAGATCATGATCTCACAGTTCGTGGGTTCAAGCCTCACGTTGGGCTGTGTGCTGACAACTCGGAGCCTGGAACCTGGTTTGGGTTCTGTGTCTCCTCTCTCTGCCCCTCCCCCACTTGTGCCTCTGTCTCTCTGTCTCTCAAAAATAAAGGTAAAAAATATTTTTAATAAAATAAAGTAAAATATGGAAATCCTTACAGATCAGATATACAATATAATTTATATATACATATTTAAATAAGGATTTTATAAATGATGGATTTTGCTGACCTCTTACAATAGCACTCCCTTCTCATTTGTTGTTACAAACTTGGTTTGTTTGTTTTAATATATAATGCTTCAGGGGGCACCTGGGTCACTCAGCTGGTTAAGTGTCCAACTTTGGCTCAGGTCATGATCTCACAGTTCATGGGTTCGAGCCCCACATCCAGCTCTGTGCTGACAGCTCAGATCCTGGAGCCTGCTTTGGATTCTATGTCTCTCTCTCTCTCCACCCCTCCCCTGCTTGTACTCAGTCTCTCAAAAATAAACATTTTAAAAAATTGTCTTTAAATATAGAACGCTTCAGGAATTTGCATATCATCCTTGTACAGGGCCCATACTAATCTCTTTATGGTTCCAGTTTTAGCATATGAGCTGCCCAAGCCAGCACTGTTGTAAATCTTTTTAATGAAGATACACTTTGGGCTATTTATGTGAATTTTTAAGTATCATGAGTCATAATGCAGAAGTTAACTCAAACCAAAGACATGGGCTACAGAAAAGCAGAGAATACCAAGTGTTGTCAAGGATATGAAGAATGGCAGCCCATATAGGTACAGAGTAAATGAGTACAACTTCCGGGAAACTTCAGCAGTATCTACTAAACCGGAGCATTAAAACACGCCCTGTGGTCCAGCACTGTATACATGTTTGTACTATGGATATAGGTATGTAATAGCACCGTTTATAATAGCCCTAAACTGGAAACTACCCACATGTCCATCAACAGTGGAATGAATGAGCATATTAAGAGCATACCACACAATAAAATACCAGAGAGCAAAAGAACTGAGCAAATTACAGCTACACACGATGCTATAGATGCATCTCACAAATACATGGTGAATGTAAAAAAAGCCCACCAAGATGCAGTGCACACTGCGTGATTAAATTGTACAGTTCAAATGAGGCAAAACATGTTTTTGTTACAAGTTCGTATAGTGTTTACTTTTGACATGGGCAGTAGAGGTGGGTAGGGATTAGGAAGGGAAAACTTACAGAGGGTTGTGTATCGTTAAGTGGGTGATGTTACATGAAGGTGGGGTCAGTGAAAAAATTCAGTGAGCTGGACATTTGTCATTTCTCTCTATGTATATTTTAAGAAAAAAGTACATCTGTGGGATCAACTTGTTCGTTGTACTGAAGAGCATTCATTTATATTAGTGTAGTTCATCCTTTGCAAAGTGAGCTTCTATCATCATTCTTACTCGGGGTAGTTAGTGCAAAGTTTGGGAACTGAACTCAAAGGATTCAGTACCATCCGGGGAAACGTTATTACAATCTCCTTGAAAGGAGGTGTAAAATGGAGATCCTAATTATTTGCTCATATACCTGTTGCAGGACAGACAATATCACCATACTCCCAGAACTCAGGACGGATAACGTGATAACGTGCAAAACTAAAGTGAAATGAAACCAGCAATAACCCTACTGGCAAAGAATTAAAAACTGTCCTTTGAAGTGAGAGTATGTGACAAAATCATGTAGACCACATAGGAAAGCTATTCTTGCAGTTAATTTAAGAGTTTAAGACGCTTAAATTATACTTTAAGATTAGTTCGGCAAAACGTATCAGAGAACAGACGCCGAAACACCGACAACCTCAACGGCATGGGCGTGGTTAACACGGAGGTATTGTGGGACATGTAGTTTCCGACGCCGTGGAGCATTCTTCCCACCTCCACCTCAGTCCCGTGGAATTCTCCAGAAAAAGAGGACTACCTGGGCAGTGGGCCTAACCTGAGAGCCCAGGACCTGCGGCGCGAAGTGAAAACTGCGACAAGGGACGACGTCCACATTCTTCCTCCACTCGCCGGCCGGGTTCCAGGGCTGCGAGGCGGACGCGCAGTGATTGCGTCATCGTCCGCCTAGCCGCCGTGGTTTCCCCGGCGACCGGAGTGCGCCCGGATCCGAGGCGAGGGAGATGCTGGCTAGGCGGCCGCGTAATCCTCTGCAGGCCCTGCAGCGGCGCACTCGGGAATTGAAGCTACAGGTATCGTCTGGCTGTCCAGCCGGGGGCCTGGGCACCACGAGGTAGCCTGGGCTCTAGCGGCGGGCGAGATCTGGGGTGCACCCTAATCCTGGGAGCCTTCCTACGTTGTAGCGTTCCTCCCCCACCCCCAACATCCTGAAGCTAAACCGCTCTTGGTCCTAGTCCAACCCGCGGAGGCTGAACCTCCCGAAAATCGTGACCGTCGATTTACCGCTTCGCCTAACATCTCAGTCTCTAACCTGGTAACTCCCTTAACCACTCTCCAACCTAATCACCACCTTAACCAACGTCACTTCCAAATCTAAACTTGACAATAACCCTTTGCAACTATCTCTGCGCCCATCGCTTTCCTCCACTCTCTATGCCTCCTTACCTTTGAGCCTTTTTCCCCCCCACTGGAAACTGTGTTTGCTTCACGCGAACTCAAAACGAAATAGAGGTTAAACACTAGTTGTAATATGTAAGGAAAATATTAGGATCCGACAAATGAGTAAAGGACATGAACTGAAGAAGAAATACAAGGGACCCGTAAACATGAGAAAAGTTAACTTAAAAAATAATCAAGTAACTGCAAAGTAAATATAATATCACAAACATTAAAAAAATCACAATAGTCAGTCCTGGGGAGGGTGATGAAACAGGCACTAATAATATACACTGCTCTAGAGTATAGACTACATTTCTGGAGAGCAATTTGACAAAAATGTAGCAAATATTCATGCTCCTAGGCTGGGTAATTACATTTCCAGGGATTTGCCATATATAATAATAAAAAGATTGGAAAAGAGATTGATGTATGAAAGTATTCATCACAGTGTTACTTAGACTGGATATCACTTAAATGATCAGTAATAGAGGAGTGGATAAATAATTTATGATGGGATATTATAGTATGATTAAAATTTTGTTAAAAGAGTTTAGTGTGTTTGGGAGAATATTTGTGATAAAATGTCAAGTTAGAAAAAGGATCAAATATGTAATAGAATATACAGTATTTCAATAAAATTATTTTATGTATAATATATATAGAAAAAAGATTGATGGAGAGGCATGTGGGTGGCTCTGTCAGTTAAGAGTCCTACTGTTGATTTTGGCTCAGGTCATGATCTCATGGTTTGTGAGTTCAAGCCTCATATAGGGCTCTGAGCTGACAGTGCAGAGGCTGCTTGGGATTCTCTCTCCCTCTCTTTCTGCCCCTCTTCTCCTTGTGCTTGCTCTCTCTCTCAAAACAAAAATAAACTTTACAAAAGAAAAAAGGTTTAAGGAAACATCCTAGGATGGTAACTGTGTGTGCTAGAATGCTGATGATTTTTGTTTCTCTTCATACTTTCTTTGATATTTTCATAATTTTAAACACCAAATGTATATAATTTTTAAAAAAGAAGAAAAAAGTAAGTAGTAATTAATGGTTTGTTAATTTATTTTTCAAAAACTTTTATTTCACTTTGATAATTTTACTCTTTTCCTGTTTGATCTATTACTAAATACAATTATTTCCTAGTCTTTGACAGATGAGATTTACTGAGTGCTCATATTTGGTTCAGTTTTGGACTCGCATTTAAAAAGTACAAAAGAGGGGTTCCTGGGTGGCTCAATCGGTTAAGCATCTGACTCTTGGTTTAGGCTCAGGTCATGATCTCACACTTCGTGAGATCAAGCCCTGCATGGGGCTCAGCGCTGACAGTGCGGAGTCTTCTTAGGATTCTCTCTCCCTCTCTCTCTGCCCCGCCCCTGCTCTCCCTCTCTCTAAATAAATAAATAAACTTAAAAAAAATAAAAACAAAATAAAAAGTACAAAAGATTTGATGGATATAAGTGACTTTTGGATTTACAGTTGTGCAATAGAAACAAAATGTTCTTCTGGTAGAAACAAAACTTGATGAGGCTTTGACTGAACCTGAGCTTTGGCTATGTGCTTAATATGGTTCTGTATCTGATTTTCAACTTAGTGGGACCTTGTGAGAACCAGGAAAGTTTCAGAAGTAAATTACAAAAAATTATTACCTAAAACAAAGACAAAACAAAACAATTACAAAGATTAGTGAACCTGGAGAAGGTTTGGCCCAGGAGTCTTCTGATGGCCTGAGAGTCTGGGAAGGGCTCTCTGACAGGGAAGCCCTGTCTTCACAAAGGACACTTGAAGTAGAAAACAAACAGGTCTCCAACTTGATGTCCACGGACAAGCAATCAAGAGCCCATCTGGGTCATGCCTGTTATGAGTGACGCTGTCACCAGCTGTGAACTTTGTACACTCCGATGCAAAATAGGAGGAGTAGAGAAGAAGCTAGTGAATTTGAATTTCTCTTCTCTCATCCACTTTGTCTTCTCCACATCATCTTTAGAAAAGAACCCAAAAGAAACCTGTGCCTCTCCTGCGTGTACATGGGCAAAGTTACACAAGGTGTTTAGAAAATGCTAAGTCAAGGTGTGAGATATAAGAATGAGGATAAACAAACTTGTGGCATGTCCATACAATACTACTGAGCAATGAAGGAAGAAACTAATGGTACAATGTGACAGTGTCTTGAAAACATGCTGTGTGAAAGGATGACACAAAACAAGTACATTCTTTCTGAGAACTTTCTGGGGTAATGGTAATTGCCTACATATTGACAGGGGTTAGCGTTACCTGAGTGTGTGCATTTGCCAAAACTCAGCAAATGTATACTTAAGATTTGTCTATTTCACTGTATGTAAATTTTATACCAAGCATTGAACTCTAGTTAGCCATATGTAGGTGCATCATTTATAAGGCAATGTATTGATGACTGCAGTTTACTTTGAAATACATAAAAAAATAAGATGGATTGATGACCAGATGGATCAAAAGGTATAGTAAAATATTAATGTAGAACCTAGGTAGCGGTATATGGGAATTCACTGAAATTCTTTCAACTTCATTATATGTTTAAAAGTGTTCATTGTGAAATCTTGGGAACAAAGAATTAAAATTTTATTTTCTGTGGTCATACGCTATTTAATAACGTAATCTAACAGTCTCTATTTATTGTAGGTTGATAGCTTGCTTTCTGAGAGTCAATTGAAAGGAGCTCTAGAAGCCAGTAAAAGGCAAGATATTTATCAAAGGTAAAACCCACTAAATTATATCAGCTTTCCCGAAACCACACCTACATTTCAATGGGCAATATTTATAGCATAGAAACTGTTTGAAGTGTTCTTTCTTTCCCCTCTTTATTGTACAGTTTCTAAAAAGCCAAAATATTAATGGGAAATAATACTAGAGTAATAACAAATGAAGTTTTCTAAAACTTATTTAAAAATATTTCTTGCAATTATCTGTATCTCCCAGGTGTAGATCCTGGAATGGTAAGATTAAATGGAGAATTACAAATGTTATAAAGCAGCAACTTAAATTTATTCTGTACTCTATATGGACCAAGCAGTGTGGTCCACACTCTAAAACATTTTTCTTGGGGCACCTGGGTGGCTGACTTGGTTAAGTGTCTGGCTTTAGCTCAGGTCATGATCTCGTGGTTCATAAGTTGAAGCCCCACATCTGGCTTTGTGCTCCCGGCTCAGAGCCTTGAGCCTGCTTCTCATTCTGTATCTCCCTCTCTCTCTCTGCCCCTCTCCCACTTACACTCTGTCTCTCAAAAATAATTAAATGTTAAAAAAATTTTCTTGAGGGTCGCTTGGGTGGCTCAGTCGGTTAAGCGTCCGACTTCAGGTCAGGTCATAATCTCAGGGTTCATGGGTTCGAGCCCTGCATCGGGCTCTGTGCTGATAGCTCAGAGCCTGCTGCCTTTGGATTCTGTGTCTCTCTGATCCTCCCCTGCTTATGCTGTCTCTCTGTCTCTCAAAAATAAATAAAACATTAAAAAATTTTTTCTTGATTAATTTTCACAATCATACCATGAGATACTTATTAACACAGGTGAGAGAATTAGGGTTCACAGTGTTTTGTCAATACGTCTGACATTACTTTGCTGTAAGACATTAAAATGGGCAGACAGTAAAAATTTGAAGACCACTGAGAAATGCAGAATTCACTCAGGTCAGAGAGAAATTCCCTGCAGTCTCGGTGGAGATACAGGCTGTCAAGTGGAATAATTAGATCATGGTATAACTTGGATCTAGAAAAACTAATGTAAACCTGCGTTATGGACTTACTGTTGTGACAGCAACTATAAAAACTGCTCAGATTCAAGACAGTGGCTGAGGCAGAGTTATGGTAGATCCTTGGCCTACTGTAGCCTCAGATCCTGGAACCTAGTCAGAAAATTCTACTAAGGAATCCCAGCTTGCTTAGGCTAGTGACCTTAACTCCCTTGATATGGAAAACTGTTCTCTTGGTGGGTGTTTTTTGTTTTATTCTGATTTTTTTTTCTTTTAATCCCTGGAGAAGTTTAAAATTAAGTCAAGTTTAACATTACATAGACATGATGAACTAGATCAGATTAGACAATTAATACTTCTGTATTCAATTTTAGGACATCATTAAGTTGATATGTATGTTTGGCTACTTAAAAGTGTGTATAACATTCAAAAGAACCTGAAATACATTTTATTAGTTTAAATGATTCATTTGAACCATTTGAAAAAGTTTTACTTACTTCAGACATTCAAAGTTCTTAAAAGCAAAATAAAATGAATTTTTAAATGTTGGAGGAAATTTAATTAACTATGTTAATTAGGACTGATTAAGGAATTTAGTCTGAATTGAATTAATCAAATAATAAAGAAAAAGTGAAGTTGATTATACTTGCTTTACTAGATTTTAAAATAGAATAAGTTTTCTAGAGTGAATTTGAAGTCCCAGGGAAGACTGGGTTTTTAAATTTTATTTTAATTATTATTTTTAATGTTTGTTTTTGAGAGAGAGACACATAGATCATGAGTAAGGGAGGGGCAGAGAGATAGACACACACAGAATCCAAAGCAGGCTTCAAGCTCCAAGCTCTGAGCTGTCACCACAGGAGCCCAATATAGGGCTCAAACTCACAGACTGTGAGATCATGACCTGAGCTGAAGTCGGATGCTCAACCAACTGAGCCACCCAGACACCCCTGGTTTTCTTTAATATATCTGGTGGTCCTTGGGTTATTCACTTTAATTTAAGAAATGAGGGACTAGTTTGATTATTGTAGATAGCAGTCCAGGGTTCTTCTACTGTTGTATATATAGGTCTCTTTCCTACATCATCATCCCTGAGTAAGAGCGAAGTTCTTCATACGTGGGCAGGGATTTTCAGGGGCTGGAAACTACCCATTAAGCTGAGGAGGGTCCATGCCAGAGCGGAGTGGCCTTTAACCCTGCTGTACAGGAAGTGTCTTTGGCAACTCTAGTTCTCCGAGGCCATTCATTCATTTTAGTTTTTAGAGACAAATCCTCTGGTAAGGAGAGACAGCAGAGGGAGGTGAGTTAAGAGAAAGGGGAAGCTAGCTGGCTCAGATTTTCTGTAAACAGACTTTTCAAAAAGTCAGACAAAAAGCCTTAACTAAATCTAAACTTAATCAGTATCTTTATTCTCCCTAAATAATATAAATAATATAAAGCCTTTAGATTTTTTTTAATGTTTTGTTTATTTTTGAGAGAGAAAGAGACAGCATGAGAAGGGGAGGGTCAGAGAAAGAGGGAGACACAGGATCTGAAGACAGGCTCCAGCTCTGAGCTAGCTGTCAGCACAGAGCCTGATGCGGGGCTTGAACCCACGAACTGGGAGATCATGACCTGAGCCAAAGCCGAACGCTCAACCTACTGAACCACCCAGGCACCCCTCCTTTAGATTGTTTTAAGACCGATTGCCTTTAGGGGCACCTTGGGTGGGTCAGTGGGTTAAGTTTCTGACTTCATCTCAGGTTATGATCTCACGGTCTCATGGTCCATGAGTTTGAGCCCTGCATCAGGCTCTGCTGTCAGCACAGAGCACTCTTCAGATTCTCTGCCTCTCTCTCTGCCCCTCCCCATCTTGCTGTCCCCCCTTCCAAATAAACATTAAAAAAAGACTGATTGCCTTTATAGCTTATATGTTATAGGTATCATTTAATATGTCATAATATAAAATATCATAACATAATTAATATATAAAGCAAGTCCCAGCCATTGCGGATGTCCTTATCTGTAGAAATTCATAATACATCCCCTTAGACACAATGATTGCCCCTCGCTCCTGGACCCTCCCTACCTGCTGACCCAAACCGTGGTGTCCTCTCCCTGGAAGATCTTGTTCCTCTTAGGGGCCCTTCCTCCCTTTATAGAAGAACATGCTTCCCTCTCTTTTCCAGGCAGCAGAAATTTGTTGAAATGTCTTGTTGGCAGGTGATCTTTCTTTCATTCTCCTACATTCAGGGTTTATTACCGTTTAAAATGTTTTCATCATTTTTTTGTGGGACTTCAGGAGGTGGTAAAGATGAACATGAGCTTGAGTTTTTATCCTGGCCCAAAATCTTAAAATATCTGAACAGTTCGAGGATTTTAATAATTTTATAGATAGGAGGGTGATCATTACAATAAATAATTTGTTTTATTTGCATATTATATAAAGTAGTTTTCTAAAGTGAAATTTTTGAGTCTAGGTTTCAGTTAGGATTCTTTGGGTCTGAATAACAGGGCATCTGTTAAAACTAGTGGCTCCATGGTCAGTCTCATTCCACAAGAAGTCTGGAAGTAGGTTCCCGCAGGGTGGGTGGGTGGCTTGTGATGTCCTCGAGGCCCAGCTCTTGCTGTCATTGTGCTTTGTGGTCCTCATCTAGTTGCTGATGGCTCCCTTCGCCTTTACAGAGTCCCTAGACATTAGCATCTAAAAACAGGAAGGATGAGGGGCACCTGGGTGGCAGAGTCAGTTAAGTGCCTGACTCTTGATCTCAGCTCAGGTCATGACCTCACGGTTTGTGGGTTTGTGGGTTCGGGCCCCACATTGGGCTCTGCACTGATGTTGCAGAACCTGCTTGGGAGTCTGTCTCTACTTCTCTCTGACCCTCCCCCACCTCTGCGCGCGCGCGCGCGCGCGCGCGCGCGCTCTCTCTCTCTCTCTCTCTCTTTCTCAAAATAAATAAACTTAAAAAAAAAAAAAAGACCAGAAAGGGTGAAGGATTCTTCACAGGTTGCACCAGGGAGGATAAAATGGGAGGCAGTGCCCAACATATTTCTTTCATGTTGTGTCGGCCAGCGCTGGGCCACACACCCACCCTACCCGCGATGGATTCTGAGCTCTTAGGTGTCAGTGCGGGACCAGCCCCACCAGCATAGACCGTGGTGGCAGGAGGGCTTTGGGGTAAGTAACTAACAGGGTCAACCACAGTTTGATAATTCCACTTCTCGTTTCTGCCTCCTTCATGAAGGATTTTTGTCCCCTTTTTTGCTACTTATGTCATTAGCTTCTGTAGGAAAAATAATTGCTCAAAGAGCATAAAAAATATTGACTCTTGTAGGTTATTGTTTGAGAAAGCATTTCAGTTTTGATATAGCCCATTTTCAGTCATTTTTATCCTTCTTATTCAGATGTAAGACTTAAGCTAAATTACCTAAGCTGTCTGTGGAATAATGAAAACAGTGTACTCATCTAGATAGGCCATGCTCAAAAGGGTGGTGGCCAGAGCCCAGCTGTAGAATCCTGAACTCTGCCCTCACGTGTTACTCCACCATTGACTAGCTGTGGCCGCCCCTTAGAACCTCACTCTTCCGCTGGGGGCTCGAGTGAGGTGGTGCTTGTGAAGGGCCTGCCATTGTGCACGATGTAGAGTCAACTTTGTTATTCTCTCCGTTAGTTGTGTCTACTTGGCTAGGTGCTCAGTTCATGGGACTTCAAAGCCGAAGAAGCAATTCGAAGTCCAGTGCTTTCCTAATTTTTGAGATAGGAAACTGAAGCTCAGAGTCACGGAAGCTTTCTGAGCCTTGGCTGTCATATCTGTGTGCCTTAGAGCGTGTGAGTGTCATCCGAGCTGGTGGCAGAAAGGCAGTTACCGGTGAATTTTGTGACATCATTCATATAATAGCTAATTGCCTTGCCTGCTTAAAGACTTTGTATGATTCCATAAAATAACTTTCTAGTCTAACAATAGAAAAATTCATATTTTTTCCTTTCTTTTTGAAAATTTAGGTGTATCCAATTGAAACAGGCAATAGATGAAAATAAAAATGCTCTTCAAAAGTTAAACAAAGTAAGTATTACGGCTAATGATATTATAAAACATCTATTTTTAAACAGATGTGTTCATGAAGGGGGAATTCATTTGAGTGGTTACATTCCTGGGTTTACTTTATTTTATTTTATTTTTAATTTTTTTGTGTTTTTGATTTATTGTTGAGAGACACAGAGACAGTGTGAGCAGAGGAGGGTCAGAGAAAGAGGGAGACACAGAATCTGAAGCAGGCTCCAGGCTCTGAGCTAGCTCTCAGCACAGAGCCTGACGCGGGGCTTGAACCCATGAACTGTGAGATCATGACCTAAGCCGAAGCTGGCTGCTTAACTGACTGAGCCACCCAGGCGCCCCCCGGGTTTGCTTTAGAGATGGTGAAGTCTGACTGCCACCGCTGGCGCACGGAGGGTGTGCCAGGAGCAGAAAAGCCCGGGCTCTAGATGCTGGGGCAAGTTCAGCTTTGGTGAGCTTACCCAGCCTTGAGGACTCAGAAAGGAGCTATTTTTAGTTTCGCATTGGGTAAGTTCTATGTTTTCCAGTCTAGGATTGTTTTAATATTAATGACACCATGGGGAGAGTGCCTAATCCGGCCCTGAGCGCAAGTGCTAAAGACGCTTCTTGCATCACACGGCAGCTCTAATATCAGTGACTCTGCAGAAATAGGAGGAACTAGAATTTACTCTTGGAAGTCCCTTCAGGATTTTTTCTTTCAGTTTGAGCCTCAGTATCAGCTTAGTGTCCAAGGCCAGAGTCTCACAGAGCATGTCAAGTGGAAGACATCTAAAAGTCATCTCCCTGCGTGAGTATGACTCTCTTGTCCTGCCTCTGGGCGTCTCTTCTGAATTTCTCCAGTGACATAAAACTCCTGGATTTAGGAGTCTGGCTGACCCTAAATTTTAAAATCTAATTATCCTGTTTCACAGGTGAGGAAACTGAGGCTCCCAAAAGTGAAGCAGTTTTCTCAATGTCTCACTGCCAATAAGTGGCAGAACTTGGGACTGGCACATGTCTTTTTGACTCCAAAACCTGTCTTCTGTCTGGAACATAGCGCTTACTGACTGTAGAGGATCTGGATTAGCTAGCAAGAAAATAACAAAAAACCAAGTGGTATCATTTTATTTTTTCATTTGAGTTACACTTCAACACAATAATCTACAATTGTTTTAATATTATTTCCCTAAGGTGGGCCTCGTCTCATGTTGACATTCACTTTGTCTTCTAGAACTTACTAGAGTGTTCTTTTCCTTCTAAAATAAATATAGTAGGAACCGGAAATAAATTTTTCAGTGAAGTAAACCTATATTCTCTCATAGGCTGATGAACCCGCACCTGTCGGGAACTATAATCAGAAAAAAGAGGAGGAACAGAGTCTCTTGGATAAGCTGACCCACCAGCTGCAGGAACTTGCTGTGTCCATCAGAAGAGAAAATATAACTGAGTATGCCTCTTTCCTTACTTTCTTTCCCTCAGGTATTATGTCAGTTATATAGTTTTCATGTTGGGCTCAAAATAAAGACCTATTCAGAGTATAGATATAAATGAATGGTGATAACAAGTATAATCAGTTGACATTTATTTCTTGGGTACAGTAAAAAGTCTTCGATCCCATAAAAGTTGTAAAGAAGTAGAAGTCATAATCTCTGCCCTTCGGTAATGTATAATTTAGTTAGATAAAAGGTCTGAAAAGCTAAATAAACAAATGTTAGAAAATAAGGATGATGCTTTAATGTCAGTGTTGATATGTAAAAAGGAATTATTTGGATTGCTTATTTGCATATTTTCTTTTTTCGGAAATTAGAGGTGGAAACATACATTGTTTTTCTGCCGTACTGGATGTTAATAACAGCTTTTGCAAAGTGGAAAGAAAATTGACGCTATAAACAAACCAACCCAATTTGTGGAAAGCCAAAAGGAAAAAAATTAACAATTTAGACTCTTCAAGTGCTGCTCCCATACTTTTACACTGTATCCTGGGGGAAATGCTGAAGGATGTAGATAAAAGAATTCTAGAATTTTCACTGACTTCTAGTACTGAGAATGACAAAATAGATGGTTTTGGACTTAAAATTCCCACCGTAAACAACTATGAAATCTGGACAAAATCTACAAAACAGCCAATGTTCTTAAAACAGGGAAATGCAAGAAATGAGTCCTGTGTTTACCCAGATGCTCTCCCTGGTAAAAATTTTGGGGCTGTGGTGCAGGAAGGTAGATCCTAAACAGGGAACACCAATGTCATTGAGCTCAGGAGGCAGAGATCAAATTTTGACGTTTCCAAGCCAGCGGGACTTGTAGGAAGAGAGGAGGATGTTGCAAGAGACAACTATAGAAATCTGAACGGATTCCTGATCTACACAGAGCATGATTCCAGAAGCATTGGCAGAAAGCACCTACTAGGAGACTGGGAGCTTAAAAGATTCTGGAAGTTTAGCAGTCTTGGAAAAATATTGGAGTTTGTACCTAGCTAGAGTAAAGAGACATTGGTGAGTGCTTCAGGCATTTAGTGGAGATCACAGAAGACCCGTGCCCTAAGAGTAAGGAAAACAGTTTAATACTAAGAACTGTGATTTGAAATAAAGACAAAACTGAAGTAGATCTTCTCATGGCCTGGAAGCCAGACCTTAACAGGAATGTGATAATTTAACTGTGTAGTAGCACAAAGTTCAATACTCTGTAAAGGGTGATGACATAATCCAAAGTCTTGAAATGTCTCATCCACAATGTCCACTAATTAAAAAAAAAACATTAAAAGAAAACCTAGATCTGAACTAGATAATACAGTTAGCTGATAAGGACTTCTAAATAATGATTTATATGTTAAAAATAGAAGAAAATAAGGATGAAATAGAAAAAAGCAGAGTAATTGAGAATATTCCAACATAGAAAATAAATGAATATTATACAAGTGTAAAATGTCTGATAAAATAATGGCTGAGAAATTTCTCAGTCTGATTAAATACAGATTCAAAAGGTGGAAAATGTCTTATAATAAAGAAATAAAATAATCAGTAGAAGCTCAGATGACCCAAATGTGAAAATTAGCAAATAAGTACTATAAAACAACTATTTTCAATTTGTTAAAGAATTTGTTGGAAAATATGGATAGTTTGGATGGATAGAGAGGACTCAAGGAGAGAAATGGCAACTAACAGAGACCAAATGGAAATTCTGAATCTAAAAAGTATAAAATATGAAATGAAAACAAATTACTGAATGGTTTAACAGAAAATTGGATACAATAGAGGAAGAGATCAATGAACCCAAAGAGAAAAAAAAAATCTTTCAAATATGCACAAAAAGAAAAAAGAATGCAAAGAGCAGAACAGAATGGAATGTAAAAGGGATATGGGACATGCACTTATTTCCAAATGTGGGCAAGATCTTCTATATGTAGAAGTTATGCTGATCTGTTCTTATCCGTTACTTCAAGGGATCCTTATCACAGAATTATTTTTCACAGAACTGGGGCACTTCCTGAAAGAGAGGAAGATGACGATTCTGCTGAAGATGAAGAAGCTGAAGAAGAAGATGATGACGATGAAGAAGAAAGCAAAGAAAGTAGTGGGGAGGAAGAAGAAACAGAGGAGGAGGAGGAAGAGAAGCAAGAACATGGATCCCAGCAACAGGCCACAAGGAAAGAATACATTGCTGTTGGAGATTTTACTGCTCAGGAAGCTGGGGACCTTACCTTTAAGGTAGAAACAAGACTAGCTCCTAACCTAAGGGTGGGTGTGCATACCTAACAGAAGGAGAAAACTTTGTATACCTATATTTCATATTCCTGATGCCGTTTTTAAAGACTCAATCTACTTTAATAGAATAAGTAAAGGGGTGCCTCGGTGGCTCAGTCGGTTAAGCTTCTGGCTTCTGCTCAGGTCATGATCTCAAAGTTTGTGGGCTCGAGCCCCGCATTGGGCTCTGTGCTTACAGCTAGCTCAGAGCCTGGAGCCTGCTTCAGATTCTGTATCTCCCTCTCTCTCTCTGACCCTCCCCTGCTCGTGCTGTCTCTCTCTGTCTCTCAAAAAAAAAATAAATAAAAAACATTAAAAAAAAATTTTTTTTAAAGATAAACCTTAAAAAAAATAGAATAAGTAAAAATTATGATTTACAGGCAGTTAGTCATGTGAGATTATGTTGTCAGACTTACCTCGTAGTAAAACGGTGAAATTAAATGCTATCCAATTTTTGAAAATAGTTTCAATGTTGGTAATTCCTGATTTAGGGGTACATTTTCATTTAAAAATTTTTACTTTGTTTTGATTTAAGAAAGGGGAAATTCTTCTTATAATTGAAGAAAAACCTGATGGTTGGTGGATAGCTAAGAATGCCAAAGGAAACAAAGGTCTCATTCCCAGGACCTACGTGGAGGTTAGTCTTTTTTGTTTATTCTTCCCTTTTCTGAAAACGTTTATTTTTTCACTTTTAATAAAATAATAAGCTCTCTTCTTTGATCAGTTGACTAGTGAATGAGTTGAAATACAGAATTTACTTTAATTCCAGAGGGACAGGGCATGGGAAAAATCTTATGTGTTCACAGTCATGGGGACCTGTGAAGTGTCGTTGTGCAGGTAAGGCCTAGAAGGTTATGACACAGTGAAAGGCTTTGTGGATTAATGTGGATCATAAAAATTAATCGGATTTTATTGTTTGTTCTCAAACAAAACCACAGTTAACTTTGGGTTAACTTCCACTAATATATGATCCCTTTCTAGGAGGTAAACCTACTATACATGCATGTTTGGAACCTATTTCTTTTCTAATATTTCTTTATATATAGCATGGTCATTTTCTGTGCCAATATATATAGATATCTGTTTGGATAGGTACTGTCCAATGGAAAAATAATGCAAACTACAAATGTAGTTTTATATTTTTTCATAACCCCACTGAGATGCCTTTTTTTCTGATGCCGTTTATAACCCTAGTAGTGTGATTTTTCTCTAACACCAAATAATGTGTTTTTCCACCCTAGTTATCTGAAACCAACCAGGTGTCTGACACTAACTCCTGGAGTTAGCACAGACCCCTCAAGTTAAGGGCCCACCCCACAAGCCGCCCTAATTCAGATGCCAGTCACAAGTCCCAGGGGCTCGTACTTCTGAGTGATTAGCTGTAAGTTCAGTTCCCACACACGCCTCCTCAGGTTATCATTAGCCAGAGGGACTCACAGAACTCAGGAAAACACCTTGCTTGTGTTTACCAGTTTATTATAAAGACTACAGCTCAGGAACAGCCAAAAGGAAAGGGCAGATAGGCAAGGTATTGGGACATGGAAGGAATGGGACCTGGATCTTCCTACCCGTACCCTCCCAGGTCTGGGCACCACCCCCTCCAAACTTCCCTGCCTACTAGTTCAACACTTCAAAGTGGTCACCAACCTGGAAGGCTCCCTAAGCCCTGTCTTTTCGGGATTTTTATGGAGGCTTTATTTTATAGCCATGATGGATTAAATGATTGGCCATTGGTGATGGAATTCCATTTCCTGCTCCTTTATCCTCCCTAAAGGTGAGGGGACTGGTGGGGTGGTGCCCTGAAAGTTCCAACCTCCTAATCACATGGTTGGTTCCTCTGGCACCCTGCCTTCCACCCTACCCCTCACCCCCACCCCCACCCCACCGCATTACCTCATTAGCATAAACTCAAGTCTGATTGAAAGGGGCTTGTCAGGAATAACATAAGACACTCCTATCACTCAGGAAATTCTAAGAGTTTTAAGAACTCTTGCCAAGAACTGGGATAAAGACTATATATATATATATACATACATACATACACACACACACACATATTATACCATGTACATTTAAAAAAAAAGTAACAAGTAGGTACCTGGGTGACTCAGTCAGTTAAGCCTCTGACTCTTGATTTCAGCTCAGGTTGTGAGATTGAGCCCTGTGTTGGTCTCTGCCCTGACAGCACAGAGGAGCCTTATTGGGATCCTCTCTCTCCCTCTCTCCCTGCTCCTGCCCCCCTTCTCTCAAATAAATAAACATTAAAAAAGAAAAAGAAATGAGTGACATTTTTAATAGCATGTTTACATTATTTAATATATCAAAATATTATCATTTCAACCTATAATCAATATTTTAAAATATTTCCTTTTTTTTTTCATACCAAGTCTTCAAATTCGAGTATGTGTTTTATGCCTAAACAGCACATGTCCTTTTGAACTGGTCACACTTCAAGTGTCAGTAGCCATACATGGCAAGTGGCTGCAGTATTGCACAGTTCAAGTTTAAATGGTCCTTTTCAATGGTAGCTTAGTATTCCAATTTCAGGTAGATGGACGTGTTGTTTCTAACCTATAAGAACTATGTTGCACAGAACTGTGATTAGCTTATATGAGATACAAAAGGTCCCCCCAAATAGTGGCTTAAATAAGGTAGGAGCGTATTTCTCTTATGTGTGGAAGAAGTGTGGAGGTCAGCAATCAAGGACAGTGAAGACCCCATCTAATATTTCACTCTGCACTTAAGTGGGAGGCAGCCCTTCCAAGGGTTATCTTTGTAGTTAAGTTGGCTGCTAGATCTTTTCATGATTCCAAGAAGCGAAAGAAGAAAGGGGAATAAGAGGTCAAAAGACATGAGCTCCTCTCTTTTTAAGACAGTTTCCTGGAATTTACACAAAAAACTTCCAGTGAGATCTCCTTGATCAGAATTGAGTCTCCTGGTAACACTTAGCTACAAGGAGGGTTTGGAACATGTAGACTTAGCTGGCTCATTGCTAAAATCAGGGATTCTGTTACAAAAGGAGAGGTGGACATTAGGTGGTAGAAGGTACCAGCCTGTGTTGTGATCAATCTGAACAGACATCTTTGTTGGTTTGTCTGATTTAGCCCCTTCCGATAAATTCCTAGGTGCTCTTTGCTGGTTCAAAAGGTTCACACCTTTATGTTTTGATTTAATGTGCTATTTTGCCCTTCAGAAAAGTTACACCTATTTGTACTCCCACTCCCCCATCTGAGAGTATCTGTCTCCCCACACACATGCCTATGATGGCTGCCCCCAACCTCTCTGCCAGTGCGGTAGGCAAAAACAGGCTCATGGTTGTTTTTTATTTGCAATTATTGTACTGCCAGTGAGCTTGAGCGTCATTTCGTACGCTTTATGACCATTTGTAAATTGCCTTTTGTAGTTCTTTGACCATTTTTCTAGGAGATTTTTTTTAAATCGTATTGATCTATAAGACTTTTGTAATATTTTCAGGATAAGGCTATAAACCCTTGAAAATCTGTGACATATATTTTCTTTGTTGACTTTCAACCATGTTTATTTTTTATGCTGCTCAGTCTGTCAGTATTTCCATTTCATGTGTGAGTTTTGGTTTTGGTATTATAATTGAGAAAGACTCCCCCATCTCGAGATTATTTTCGTCTTTTATAGTTCTTTTATTTCTATCTTATTTTTTTCCATTGGACTAAATTCTGTCTGGAATTTATCTTGATTAAACTTGCTCTCTACCTCTATCCTTGTAATTTTTTCAAGTAGTGAAGCTATCAACAATGTGTTGAAATATTTTTCCCACCGATTTTTTATTATACCCATCATGTACATTTCCTGTCAATAGTTGAGTCTTTCTGAAAGTATTTTTTATTGGTTGATTTTTGCATTAGGTAAAAAGCACTTCATATTTCAATAACTTTTCAGCTCTATAATAAAGAAGAAGCCCAAGACTCAAGTGAAGAAGAGAGCGAAGAAGATGTAGAGGTGGGGGAGCAAACAGTGGAGGGGGCAGAAGTTAAACAAAGGTAAAATGTGTGAGAGAATATCAGACTGAGTTTAAGAAACTTCTTTATCTTTACTATCATAAATAATGCAAGCACCTCTTGAAATGGAGACAACTTGCAGTTTGAGAACTGTGCTTTTCATGTTACTATTTGCTTCGGTACTACTTGAATTTTGTGATTATTTTTAGTGCGTGATATTTTTCTATCTTGGTTTCGTTTAGAGACTTTTAAGTTTTTAGAACTTACAACTAAATATTTTGTTCTTTGATTAATGGTGCTCCCTAACTGAGTAATAGTCCTGAGCTCTCTGTGCACTCACCTTGCTATTTTGTCTCCCTCAGAACTGATTCTCCGTGGTGTGCCGTCCGAAAAGCTATCTCAGAGGTTGGTATTGCCTGTGCTGTTAAATGATGTCTTGTCTCGTTACCCAATAGGTCTGATAGAGTTCCGGTGGGGACTTCGGAAGATAGCACTGGATCTTAAACAGGGGACAGGGCATGAGAGGTACAGAGCATGAAACATGCAGATCTGGTGTAATAAGCCTATGCTCCCTGTAACATTTCTCATTAGGCCTTTTCTGTAAGAGGAGATCTGAGGGTTTGCAGCTATTTCTTATTGATTCTGCCTGAATTTTCTGTCCTTTGGGTAAAGATGTTAAATTTTAGTTAATATGAAAAATCCCAAAAAGCTCAAAAAAGTAAGAAACTATCCATATTCCTATCATTTAAAAAATTTTTATTTGGGGCGCCTGGGTGGCTCAGTCAGTTAAGCACCGGCTTCGGCTCAGGTCATGATCTCATGTTTCGTGGGTTCAAGCCCCACGTCGGGCTCTGTGCTGACAGCTAGCTCAGAGCCTGGAGCCTGCTTCTCTCTCTGCCCCTCCCCTGCCCGTACTCTCTCTCTCTGTCTCTCAAAAATAAATAAAAGACATAAATTTTTTTTAACTATTTATTTCTTTTGAGAGAGAGAGAGAGTGTGAGCAGGAAAGGGGCAGAGAGAGAAGAGGGGGAGAGAATCCCAAGCAGGCTCTAGGCTGTCAGACGCAGGGCTCGAACTCACAGACTGTGAGATCATGATCTGAGCCGACATCAAGAGTCAGACACTCAACTGACTGAGCCACCCAAGTGCCCCCCATATGCCTATCATTTTAAAAAGTTACATAACAAAGTGAAAATCTACTCCCTCCCTCCCATAAGTAATCACCATTAAGAGTTTAGTAAATGTCCTTTCTGACCTTCTACGCCACTTACATGGGCGTGCCCGTGTGTATGCGTGTGTGTGTGTGTGTGTGTACATATACACAAAAGAAGCCGTGAGTTCTTCAGGGCATATCCGCTTACGCTGTTAACTCATCTGTTACGTGGCGGCTAGAGGGGGACAGGAGCAGGGGGATTTCAATGAAAGATGGACAGGAAGCAGCTGGTCTGGAGCTCAGAGCTGGGCACTGCGTGGGGCTTAGGTCCTTGGGAGAGGCCAGGATTTGGGGACGGCGTCCTCAGGAACTTGGGGCTCAGTTCCTGTATTTGTCCACTAAAGTCTGCATGTTTGTGTTTTATTCTTTGAGTTTGTAGTTGCTATAGCAATAAGAGAAAGTATTCTAGAGGTGAGGAGACATGAATGAAGACAAGCAACTGAGTTTTGGGTGGGGTTTTTTTGGTTTTTGTTTTGTTTTACTGTCTCTAGCAGGTAAACTCCGTTGATGTGCTAACCACAATGGGAGCCATTCCCGCAGGCTTCAGGTCTTCCACGCTCTTCCAGCTGCTGGAGGAAGGTAACACGTGTCTGTGAGCCACCACATGTTTGTGGTTAAGCAGTCGGGCTTTAGGATTCATTCTCTAATTTTAGCCAAGTTGAATATCACATCTCTTTGGCGCTCATGTTTTCCCTCATCTTTCCTGTGACAGTGGAGGAAGGACCCCTGTCCCTGTCAGCTGCCAGCCTATTTCCCTGTGCTCTGGGTTCTAGCCCCTGTGCTTTACTTCAGAAATAATGATTCGTAATTGTTAGCTCTTTTGTGTGCCTGCGGCCTGCCCCCCTCCCCCACACCGGCTTCTTCCCTCACCAGTAGTACCAGCGTGCCCGATACCAGTACCTTTAAGAAAGAACCAGCTCTTCTCACCCTCTTTCTAGCCAAAGCCTCCCTTTCTCTCTTTTTCTTCACAGAAAGACTTTTCCGGAAGAGTTACTATCATTGGCATTTCCATTTTCTTATTCGTTCTTGGATTTCTCTGCCCTTGACAACATTTGTCCATAAGCTCGCTAAAGAGAAATCGGGTTGGGGAGGGTCTCCTGTGTGGCCCGAGGTGTTGAGTTATCCGAGGAAGGGCTGCTTGGTGTTTCCTCTGCTGGAAGGCTCTTCTCAGCCCCCCGAGTGCCCGGCTCCTTCCCATCCTTGAGTCCCAGGGGCAGTTCCACATTCCCAGAGACTTTGATTAAAGTCTCCTTTGACTAACGTAGGTTTCCCCTAACACCCTTTGCTTGAGCACGCTTTATGGACCTAAGTTAGTTTATAATTATTTTACTTAATCTCTTCTACTTACTTTGTTTTAATTATTTTCCCCACTCCACTGTGAACTAATGAGGGCAAGGGCTGTATTTCTCTAATCCACGTCCGTATTTGCAGGCCCTAGCAGGGTGCCTGGCACACAGTGGGAACTCAGAAATGATCTCTCAAATGAGTCGATTTTGTAATCAGTGTTCTTCACAACTAATGTATGGGAGAAGAGTATAAAAATAGTTCTGTGTTAAGAAATGAAATTAATGATTATATATTTTTCTAAAAAGTATTCTTGGATTTTCCACATTTTATAAAAATATTTGAATGGATCATCTTCATCACAGGGCATGTTACTGGCCTAAAAGTTTTTGTTTTGTTTTGTTTTTGTTTTTTGAAGCTCTCCTTTTCAACCAGCTCTATTGCAGAGATGTACTCTAGTAACAGGAGTTTTTCTCTCTTTTTTGTAATTTAAATTTTAGTTAGTTAACATACAGTGTAATATTGGTTTCAGGAGTAGAATTTAGTGAGTCATCACTTACATAAGACACCCAGTGTCACCACAAGTGCCCCCCTTAACACCTGTCACCCATCTAGCCCATCTCCCCCGACCCACTAAGATCTTTCTTAAAACTGCTTTAAGATTAGCCCTTATGTGCTTCTCTCTTTTCTGCTGTTGTTCTTACACATAAAGAAATCTCCACTGGCATATATGCCTTAGAAAGCAAGTTCCTTGTAGGTAGCTTGGCATTTTAGATGTCTGTTTCCTAAATTTGTGGCATAGCATTGTAGATTTTTGGCTTAGGATTTCTTTCCTTTCTTTGTAAGAAAGTAAAGGAAACATTGATTTTGCAGGAACTCAATTTCAAGCAAGCTACTTCTTACAACCAGAGCTCACTCCTTCACAGCTGGCCTTCAGAGACCTGATGTGGGACGCTAAAGCAGGCACTGTGAGTATGGTCGCCATCCATAAAACTAGACCTTTCCAGATTTTGTCATGGCTGCACGTATACAAATAACATGTAAATTGGTTAAGGCATTATTGAAAATTTAAAAAAATTGTTTCTGTATTGTAATTTTTAAACACGTAGCGGTAACTTCATTGCTAACATTGGATTTGTTATCTTGACTTTATTTTATCTCTTTTCTCTGTTGCTCTCTTCTCCCATTGTTATAAAGGAAGTAATACTAGGTATCTCTCTAAAGCATTCCTTGCTTCAATTTCTTCATCTGTAGAAAAGGAAATGATGATAATAGTAATAATGCTTCCAACATTGAGTTACTGAATTACATTATATGTATGAAGGGCTTAGACGGTTCCTGGCACATGGTAACTCATTAAGTGTTGAATTAACTTGGGATGAGGAAGTTGAAAGTCTTTTATGATTCCACTTGTTTTGTTTTGGGGAGAGCTTAGAGTAAAGGATTCCTGGTATTCCCAGTACTTGGAGTGGGAAATAGTCTCTTATATTTAATTCTAGCCTCCCCCTTTTTAGCAGAGTTGAACCACATTGGAGCACATCACCCTCCTTCCCATGGACCTTCTGCCTTCTCCGCTTCCCTCTCTCAGACCCTCAAGGGAAAAATAAGAGGACCCAGTGTGGTTAGGTTTTGTGGGGAGAGTGGTGGAGAATTTTCTCCTCTCAACCTGAACATCACACGGAACCTCCTTAGTATAAAGGATCTTTTATTTCAAGTCCATAATAATGTTATATTTGGTATATTTAGTGTACTAGAACTTGAATAAAGGGCATTTAATTTTATGAACTTGTACCCAGAAAACTAAATATTCAGCTATTTCTTTTTAATTTTTTTAATGTTTTCTTTATTTTTGGTACAGAGAGAGACAGAGCATGAGAGGGGGAGGGGCAGAGAGAGAAGGAGACACAGAACCGGAAGCAGGCTCCAGGCCCTGAGCTAGCTGTCAGCACAGAGCCTGATGCGGGGCTCAAACCCATGAATGTGAGATCTGACCTGAGCCGAAGTCGGAGGCTTAACCAACTGAGCCACCCAGGTGCCCCTCAGCTCTTATTTCTTAAATTGAAAATGTGATGAGCTGTTAGATATTGCCTTATTTTTTCATGATATAAGTTATTTAAATGAGGGGCTCCTGGGTGGCTCAGTCGGTTAAGCATAAAACTTTGGCTCAGCTCATGATCTCACAGTTTGTGAGTTCAAGCCCTACGTCGGGCTCTGTGCTGACAGCTCAGAGCCCAGAGCCTGTTTCGGATTCTGTGTCTCACTCTCTCTCTGCCCCTCCCCCACTCGCACTGTTTCTCTCTCCCTAAAATAAATAAACATTAAAAATAGTTATTTAAATGGAAAGGCTCATGACCATAAAGCAGCATGTTAAGAATCAAAGATGTCTTTAAGAAACCAGAGTGCCAATTTCTTTATTGACGTTCTGAACTATATACTTGTGAAGTAGAACTGAATAATCATATCCAATGGCCAGTGCATTCTATCAGAACATCTGTATAAGAAGTCAAGAGGCAATGTAGGTAAATGCTTGGGGTTAAAGTGAGGAGGCGCTAGCTGGATAGTAATGCCAGTGTCCCTCGTTATTATGCTGTGGTGACCTTCTCTACCTACCCACATCATATAGCTGTGAATTGTAACAACGGACCTGGAATGCAGTGATTCCACGATCAGGTCATACGTTTTACATGATTGTGCTGCTTCTTCATTATGATGCTTATGCATTTACAACCCCCCCCCATGCAAATATTGCAAACATAAAGATTTATGGAAATTTTGCCTAAGGTTTTTATTTAATAAAGTTTTTATTTAAGTGGAGTGGACTATTGAAACCTTCCTTGTGTGCATATGTTTATGTGTAAATTTTTTTCTTCCTTTTTTATTCCATGTACATTTAAACTATGTATTAAAAATGCTTTGAAAATGAATTGATCTTTTACATCATAACGTAAGCCCCTTTTTTTTTATACCAATTTTTTTCTCAGATTAAGTCAAGACCAAGTCGTGTTTCACTCATTCTGACCCTCTGGAGCTGTAAAATGATTCCTCTTCCAGGAACGAGCATCCAGGTTCTCAGTAGACATGTTCGCCTCTGTCTATTTGATGGTAATAAGGTGAGCTTACTGGGGAGTAAAACAGTTCAATCAGGATGGAAAAATATTTTGCTAATGCTGCATATGAAACGTGCAGTGTTGGGTATCTGTCTCTTTGTCTCTCAATCTGTCTCTCTCTCTCTCTCTCTGTGTATATGCTTGTGTGTCCATAGAAAATAATATGTGGTACAGTGCACACCATAAGGCTCTGACAGGATAGGTGTAATTTCCTGGCTCTTTCAGTTGCTAAGTGCGTGATGATGGTCTGTATGTCACAGTTGGCTCCTCTGAGCCTTAGATTTCTCACTTACACAAAAGGTACTGACACCTGTCTTCTAGTATTGAACATAGTCCGGCTCTTGAGTGTACAGAGGATTGTGATTTTTACAAATGTGCATAGCTGTATAATCAACACCAACATCAGTATACGGAGCATTACCACCAACTTACAAAGTTTCCTTGTGTCCTTTTCCGTGACTCAAAAAATTAATTGATTTGTTTGTGAGGCACAATTTAAATACAGTGCTTAGATGGAATTTATAATTTGTGGGATGTTAATACAATACTGCTCAGAAAGAAATTTACAGTACTAGCTGCACTAGAAAGGAATTCTCATATTGAGAATCTCCGCTCCCTCCTGAGAGGGGGTTCTCAGGCTGAGATCTATGGATGAATAGGCCTTTATTTATTTATTTTTAAATGCAATTTTTTTTAATGTTTTCTATTTATTTTTGAGAGACAGAGAGAGACAGCGCAAACAAGGGAGGGTCAGAGAGAGAGGGAGATACAGCATCTGAAGCAGGCTCCAGGCTCTGAGCTAGCTGTCAGCACAGAGCCCGACGCGGGGCTTGAACCCACAAACCGTGAGATCATGACCTGAGCAAACCCAGATGCTTAATTGACTGAGCCACCCAGGTGCCCCTGAATAGGCCTTTAGAAGGCAAAGGGAAAGGGAAAATGGACCTGGCTAAAGGAACATCAGAGGCAAAGGCCCTGGTGGGAAGCCAGGACTGGGTCTTGGGAAAGCCAGTGTGGCCAAGTGGAAAGAGGCAAGACGGAGTGTAGGATGGGATGAAATGGGAGACGACAGGAGGGAACACAGTGTGAGACACTCTAAGCCATTGATGTAAGGGAGTTTTGTCTTTATCCTAAAGACAGTGAAAGTCATTGGAGGAAGTGAGAGGGTTTAGATTTATGCTTTAGGAATATCTCTGGCTCTTCTTTGGAGATAAATTACGGGGCGGGAGGGCAGAAGGGACATGAGTAGACAGACCATTTGGGGTCTTTGGGTCAAAGGGCAGCCGGTGTCGCTTCTAAGAAAACAAAGCCTGGAGCCATTTGCCCCAGATTAACCTTGGCTCCACCAGCGTGGTGTGGGATGCTGACCACAGTACTTGGTCTTGCTGTCTCTCTCACTTTCCTCGTCTGGCACACATCTCTTAGGGTCCATGTGAGGATGAAATGAGTTAATATAATGGTAAAGCACTTAGAACATACATAGAACATGGATGTGGTTAAACAAGATATGAAACTGATAACTTAGACTAGGGAAGTGGAGAGGGAGAGGAGAACGGGGGCTGCAGGGATACTTGGGCCATAAAAACCACAGTTCGGTGACGGCTTGGAAATGGAGGGTGAGGGAGAGCGGGGTGTCCAACATGACACTAGGCCTCTGACTCCCACATCGGGGCGGATGGCGGTGACACTCCATGAGACAGGGAGCACTGAGAGCTGATCAGGTTTGGAGGAGTTTGTGGGTTTAGCTTCACTCATGCTGAGTGTGCTTGCAGCTCCTGGTGCCTTTCTCTCTGAACTGGGAATAAATAAATGATCTTCCCTCATTTCTGCACTCTGCCCAAAACTACTGCCAGTAATAAGCCAGTAGGTGTCAGCAGTGACCAAGAAAAGATGAATTGCCTTTGCTGAGATCTGGTTTGATAGATACTTCACTTGACCTCTCCCAATGCTCATAAATGAGACTGGAATTTATTGATACAACATATCAAGATATTAGAAGTTATTCATTAAAAATAATAGAAGTGAATTTATGTAACTAATTTATGTCAAAGTTCCAAATGACAAGTTAGAGATGATATTTAATAGTTCTATAAATACTCATGCCATTTCCTAAGAGTGCTTCCCTGCTTACAAGTTAAAAGCATTATTGTTAAAACTCTACATACATTGAGAACCACCTCCCACAGTATTAAATTTACTTCAACCACCAAGCATAATTTAGAAAACTCAAGAAAATCTACTGTATTTACCCTTATTTTTACACTTTCCATTGTTCTTCCTTCCTTCCTAATGTTAAACATTTCCTGATTTTAACATGTCCTTACTATTTAGAGAATTACCTTTAACCATTCTTTCTGCTGGCTACAAATTCTCCTTGTTTTTCTTTATCCAAAGATGTCTGTTTCCTGTTCATCCCTGAGAGATATTTTCACTAGATATGGAATTCTGGTTTGGCTTTTCTCCCTTTTCTGTTTTAGCACTTGAGAAATATTGTGTCCCTTCATTTCTACGGTTTCTCAATGGAAACCCACTGCCGCTAGAATTGGTGTTCCTTTATTGGTAAATCTAGGTGTTATTTCTCATTGCTTTCAAGATATATGGGTTTAGTTTTTATATGTTTGTAATGTACTTGGGCATGGATTTCTTGGGTTTTTCCTGTTTAAGGTTTGCTCAGCTTCTTAAACTGTAGGCTTATGTCCTTTGCCAAATTTGGGACTATTTTAGCCATAATTTTCTCGAATACTTTTCTAGCTCCAGACCCTCTTCTGGGACTCTGATGACATGAATGTGAGATCTTTTGTTATAATCCCACAAGTTTCTGAGGTTCTGTTTATTTTTTTCTCCTCACCAGTTCTATCTTAGTTGCTCAGAGTATGTAATTTCTATTTTCCTATCTTCAAGTTCCCTGATTCTTTTCTTTTTTATTCAACATTTGAGTCTGTCTGGTGAGTTGTGTGTGTTTGTGCATACTTTGACTATTATATTTCTCAATTCTAGAATTTCTACCAGGTTCTTCATTTTTATCTTCCATTTCTTTGTTGAGATTTTCTTATTTCTTTCTTGAGAGTTTGTATTTCTTTCTATATTTTAAATTTGTTTCAGAGCACCTGGGTGGCTCAGGTGGTTAAGCATTGGACTTCAGCTCAGGCCGTGATCTCATGACCTGGTTTGTAGGTTCAAGCCCCGCATCGGGCTCTGTGCTGACAGCTCAGAGCCTGGAGCCTGCTTCAGATTCTGTGTCTCCCTCTCCTTCTACCCCTTCCCCACTCATGCTCTGGCTCTGTCTCTCTCTCTCTCTCTCTCTCAAAAATAAATAAAACATTTAAAATATTAAATTTGTTTCAAACATGGCCATAGTTGCTTATTGAAATATTTTTAGGTGTCTGCTTTAAAACTTTTAGGTGTCAGATAAATCCAACATTTGTGTCATTTCAGTGTTGGTGTCTGTTGATGTCTTTTCTCATTCAAGTTGAGAGTTTCCTGGTTCTTGGGATGATGAGTGATTTTTCAATTGTATCTTGGCCATTTTGGGTGTTACAAGTTTCTGGATCTTATTTTAACTTCTGTTTTAGCAAGCCTCTGACACCTGCTGTCAAGGGAAGATAGGTGGTACCTCACCACTCCAGGTGAGAAAGGAAGTCCAGGTTCCTCAGTTGGCTTCTAGTCACGTCTCTGGGAGACAGTGTGCTTCCTGACTCTGGGGCCCTGATAGAAGTTCATGCTCCTCACCAGGCCTCCAGTGGCAGCACTCACTGTGTCCTGCCTCAGGACTGTGGTCCCTAGCCAGTCCACTTTCCCGTCTCCACAATGGACGTTACATATAAGGTAAAAATAAGGTTTGTAAATTTCACATCAAACAAATAACTGCGAATAAAAAATGAACTCTAGTTAATGATGTGCATGCTAATTTAGAGAGAGGTTTACTAATGTCTGCAGGTTTGTAGTGCATCAAAAATAAGATGAATTGGATAGATGATATACGTGATAAAGCAAGGATAAGATGTTAATGGTAGGATCTAGGTGATGAGTATATGAGGGTTCACTGTATGTTTCTTTTAACTCGTCTGATATGTTTGACACATTTCAGAATTACCACCATTGTATATTTCACCCTTTAAAGAAATGAATTGAAAACCCTTAAGTACTCATTAAGAAATAATACATCAACTAATTACCCATCTGTTTTGCCAATAAAAGAAATAGAAAGCAAGGCTGTATCTCACATTTAGAATCTTTCAGATCTTGGAACATTATAATTTTCCAATTTGTTTACTTTTCTCCTCTTATATCTATTTTATATTCATTTTTATTGGAATAAATATTTTTTAAAATATGAATGATTTCAAACATAGAAATGTACAGAGGGATGTGTGGGTGGCTTAGTAAGCTAAGCATTTGACTTTTGGTTTCGACTCAGGTCATGATCTCATGGTTTGTGAGTTCAGGCTGTGGGCTCTGCAATGACAGTGTGCAGCCCACATGGATCCTCTCTCTGCCCTTGCCCCACTCACACCCACTCTCTCAAAATAAATAAATAAACTTAAGACACACACAAAAAGAAATGTGCAGAGAATAATGTAACAGACACTTACGGCCTTATCACCTAATTCTGCTGAAGCCTCCCAGTTTGTAATATGTACTCTGATTTCTTTTAAAATAAAAAATAAGTACTTTCTGCTCAATTTTTCTCTAAACCAAAGACTTATCATTAAAAGTAGTCTATTAATTTAAAAACAAATACACAGGGGCACCTGGGTAGCTGGATTGGTTGAGCATCAACTTCAGCTCAGGTTATGATCTCAAGGTTTGTGAGTTTGAGCCCCGCATTCGGCTCTCTGCCAACAGCTTAGAGCCTAGAGCCTGCTTCGGATTCTGTGTGTGTCTCTCTCTCTGTCCCTCCTTAACACACACTCTTTCTCTCTCTCAAAAATAAACATTAAAAAAATAATAAATAACAAAAATAAAAATAAATACTGCAAGTATGATTGAAGGCCCCAGCGTACCCCTCCCACATCCTGGTGCTTTCCTCCCTCCATTTAGGTAACCTTTATCCTAAATTTGTTGTATTAACTTTATACAGCCTAAATTTTACTCTTCTCATGCTTTATAAAATGCTATCGTATCCTTGTACCTTCTGCAACTTTCTTTTTTTCCCCTCAACATTATGTTTCATCCAAGTTGATGGATTTTGCTCTTGGTCATTCTCTTTAACTGCTAAGTGGTATTTCGTTATATGGATATGCTACCATTTATCCATCATTCTCTTGAACATTTTTACTATGACAGTCTTTCAGGGCACATTCTTATACACGCTTATTTGTGTTCATGTGAGACAAGGCTTTAGAACATGTGTACGTGTACTTGGGAGCAGGTAGCTGCAAGGTGGATTACTGTGTCCGATGACGGCACGTTACTCTCCACAGACTTCTTCCAGGTAGGGCGGCCATAGTCCCAGTTTCTCCACATCCTAACCATTGGTGTTATCTTACCAATGTTTTGGATATAAAACGGAATCTCATTGTAGTCTTGGTTTTCATTTCCCTGATACTAGTGTGTTTTTAAATGTCTCTTATGTTTATTAACCAATCAGATTTCCATCCTTATGAATTGTGTTTTGTGTCTTTAGCTCATTTTTCTTTTGGATTTTTATAGATTTAAAATTTTCATTTGGATTTTCAAGCTTCACGTAAATTAATATAAGTATGTTAAATATATAAGTGATTTATAATTCTTAATAAGTACTGGACATTTTGTTGTCCAAGCACCCGTAGGTCTCTGGGTTGGCATTTAAGTTTGTGTTGTTTAAGTCAGCTTCCAAGAACAGAAGTTCTAAAGTTCACGGATGTTAGGATGCATGTATGAACGTATAAACATTTTCTTACATAACCACTTTGTTTATTTAATGTCCACTTATTTTTGAGAGAGAGAGAAAGAGAGCGAGTGGGGGAGGGGCAGAGAGAAAGGGAGATACACAATCTGAAGCAGGCTCCAGGCTCTGAGCTGTCAGCACAGAGCCGGACATGGGGCTTGAACCCACAAACTGTGAGATCATGACCTCAGCTGAAGTCGAAGGCGTAACCAACTGAGCCACCCAGGAGCTCCCCGTAACCACTTTTCTTACAAAATCACTATTATCCCCCCGGCAATATCAAGAGTCATTCCGTGTTTCTATCTAATACCCAGTCCATATTCAGATTTCCCTTTCGTTTTAAAATTTTTCTTTGTATAGTTGTTCTGATCCATACAAAGTCCAAACATGGCATTTGGTTGTCATGTATCTTAAGTCTCTTTTAATCCAGCACTCTCCTTCATCCTGCCTTTTAATTTTTGTGCCATTAACTTGTAGAAGAAACTGGGTCAGCCATCATAGAGAATGCCTCACTTTCTGCGGTAGCACTGTCCATAGAACTTTCTGTGATAATGAAATATTCTATGTCTATGCTGTATAGCATGGTAACCCCAATGTGGCTTCACACATGGCTAGCATGACTGAACAATTAAAATTTTAATTTAATTTAAGTGATTCAAAATTAAATTTAAATACCTACATGTGACTGGTGACTACTGTATTGGATAATTCAGTTCTGGAAGATTTCTGTTTACTTCCTTTTTTTTTTTTATCATTAACTTGTTTCTCTACTTATTTCCCCCGCCTCATTACTTCCTGAAAACTAGCTAGTTTTGGAAACTATGAATTAGAATCTTTTTCCTCTTATATATTCTTTTCCTTTTTTTTAAAGAAATTGTTTACCTTTTTACAAGTTTATTTTTGAGAGAAAGAGCACGAGCATGGGAGGGGCAGCGAGAGGGGGAGAACGAGAATCCCAAGCAGGCTCCTCCCTGTCAGCTTAGAGCCAGTTCAGGGCTTGATCTCACGGTTTGTGAGACCTAAGATGAAATCAAGGACTGGATGCTTAAGCAACTGAGCCACCCAGGCACCCCACCTCTTATATTTTCTAAGTGGCTATTATTGATGCATAGAACGTAATCGTCATTTGGAAGTTGATCTTGTATCCCAAAACTTTACTGAAATTGCTGATTATGTCTTTTTTTTTTTTTTAAGTTTATTCATTTTGAGAGAGATCTCATGAGCCTGAGCCGAAATCAAGAGTTGGATGCTCAACTTACTAAACCACCCAGGGACTCCAAAATTGCTCATTATTTCTAATACCTTTAAAATATAGTGTCACTTATACTTTTTATGGTCTCAAATTTTTTATGTATGTAGTTGCATTGCCTGCAAATAAAGACAGTTTTGTCTCTCCCCCTTTTCTAAAAAAAATTTTTTTTAATGTTTTTATTTTTGAGAGACAGAGAGAGACAGCGCAAGCAGGGGAGGGTCAGAGAGAGAGGGAGACACAGAATCTGAAGCAGGCTCCAGGCTCTGAGCTAGCTGTCAGCACAGAGCCTGACGCGGGGCTCGAACCCAAGAACCGTAAGATCATGACCTCAGCTGAAGCCGGATACTCAACCGAATGAGCCACCCAGGCGCCCCTGTATCTCCCCTTTTTATACCTCGTGTCTTTTTGCTGTCATGCTGCTTTGGCCAAGGACTACCAGGAGAGACTGCCTTGTCTTCTTCCTGATTTAGAGGTCAATGCCTGTGAGGACTCACCAATGTAATGTTTGTTACAAGTTGTTGATAGGTACCTTTTCTTCAGTTAATTCTCTTCTCCAAGTTTGCATATTTACAAGTAAATATTGAATTCTAGCAAATTCTTTTCTGCATCTATTGAGATGATCATTTGACTTTATTCCTTTAATTGGTTGAGGTGGTATACCACAGTAATAGATTTTCTGATATTGAAACATCCCTTTATTCCTGGGACAAGCTCTTCTTGATCATAAACTTTTTCTTTAAAAAGAAACATTGCTGATTGGGTTCACAAAACTCCATTTGGGATTTTTGCATTATTATTAATAAACAAAATAGGCTTATGATTTTTTTCTGTATTGTCTATATCTGGGTTGAGCAAATATGAGGCAACCTTCATTTATTATAACATGCGTATATTTGGACTTATTTCCCTGATTTCTGTGTCTATATCTTTTCTGTTTATCATCTTTTATCTCTGCTTTTTCTCATTCCTGTCCTCTGTTGAAATATTATTGATGTATTCCATCTTTTTCTGCTTTTTTATTTTTTTAATGTTTGTTTATTTTTGAGAAGGAGAGACAGACCCTGAGCTGGGGGGAGGCAGAGCGAGAGGGAGACACAGAATCAGAAGCAGACTCCAGGTTCTGAGCTGTCAGCACAGAGCCCAATGTGGGGCTCGAACTCGAAACTGTGAGATCATGACCTGAGCCAAAGTCAGACACTTACTGACCGAGGCACCCAGGCACCCACATGTTTGTATGCTTTTGATTTGGAATCTATAGATTGTATTTCCATAATCTAAGTGGTTGCCTTTCCATTTTTAACATACCTACTTATCTATAAATTATTCTCATAAATCTAAAATTATCCTGTATTTCTTTTTCTTAACACATCAAAGATACTAATAACATGCTTAAGCTACCTGTTGAATACCCTGCCCCTGTCTTGTTAATGTTGTCTAGAAGTAAATCTTGCTTTTAAAAAAAGGTGTTTTTTTAATGTTTATTTTTGAGAGAGAGACAGATAGAGTGTGAGCAGAGGAGGAGCAGAGAGAGAGGGAGGGGCAGAGAGAGAAGCAGACTTAGAATCTAACGCAGGCTCCAGGCTCTGAGCTGTCAGCACAGAGCCCAACGTGGGGCTTGAACCCATGAACCATGAGACCATGACCTGAGCTGAAGCAGACGCTTAACCTACTGAGCCACCAAGGCGCCCCTGGCTTTTTTTAAAAAGCAATCAATATATAAGTACATATACCAACATAGTTTGTTAATTTCAATCCTCGGGGTTGTTTCTTGTATTGTTAGTGTAGTATTTTATTTCTTTGTGTATCTTTAGAGGTACATTTTATAAGAAAGATGTATGACTCTTTCCCTCCTACCTAACAATGTTGTGGTTGCCATCAGCACCACCACCCCCCAATTCCAGTCTAGAACGAAATTTCTTAGTGGAGCTTAGCATTCTTAATCTAAGATTCATTAAGGGCCCACTTGTTGCCTTGGTTCCCAACCTGGTGTCATGGCTTCATCTTTTTCCTCCCGCCCGCTTAGGTTCACTACTTCCTACGAGCAGGGAGGTTGGCCACCATTTCTTTTTCATCCTGCTGTCCTCAATCTGTAAGGCCGTCTGTTGTCTGTCATGTACTGAGGACTGTCAGCCTCTGTAACAAGTAAAGCCAGCTCCTTGCCATCACATCCTGCTTCTAGACTCAGAGCCCAGGAGATCCCCGACTTTACTCCCACCCTCCTCACAGCTTTCCCCTCCTATCTGTGCCCCACTGAATTATTCATCTTACCTTTGAGTTCTACTCTTATCTTTTTAACTATCACTCCTTTATGTTGGGAGCAGAACCACCCTGTTAATGTGTGAATTCAAGATGCCATCTTGAGCAGAAGTCCTTATGTATTCTTAATACAATTTGCTAAAGAGAAGCCTCTAAACTTTTTAAATCCTTGATTACCTCATCCTCTGTGTTCTGGGTTTGTGCAGAAAACAATGGTTCTGAGCCAACCATTCATCTGCTCTTGCTGAAGTTTTTGCAAAAGTATAATGAGGTATTTGGACTAAGTACTTTTTAAATGTTTATTTATTTATTTTGAGAGAGAAAGAAAACAAGTGTGAGTGGGGGAGGGGCAGAGAGAGAGAGAGAGAGAGAGAGAGAGAGAGAGAGAATCCCAAGCAGGCTCCACCCAGCTAATCCAGGGCGCCATCCCGGGACCATGAGATCATGACCTGAGCCAAAATCAAGAGTTGGATGCTTAACTGACTGAGCCACCTAGGTGCCCCTGGACTAAGTCCTTCTTAGCTCTCAGCCCATAAATCAAGAAAGATGTAAAATTATGAAGCAGAAGTTAATCCTGAATTAAAATCAGGGTTCTCCAATTTGAAAAGATAAAGGCAGAGATGGTATAAGATCTCGATTTCAATGATTGCGAAGGACTTTTTGAGTATTAGAAGTGGGAAACACTTCTTGAAAAACTAAGAGGAACCTTAGAATAAATAAAATGCAGTCCTACATTAAACACCAGGTTATAATCAAAACAAGTTTGTAATCCATGAGTTCAGGCTGAAAAGATATATTATTTTAGGAAGAGTTTAAGTAAATCCCTACGTATTCATTGTTGAAGGAAGTGAGGACTTTGTATATGTGGAAACCAACTCAGCTGCTTGTAAGATAATCCTCCTTGCCTACCAGTAAGGACAATCAGGGCAGTGAATTGAATCTGACATCGTAGGACATGTCTGGGATAGTTTCTAATTATTTTTAAGCCTTAGTTTTAAAAGTATTATACTAAAATATTCTTATCTAAAATAAACATTTTAGGGGCACCTAGCTGGCTCAGTGAGAGGAGCATGTGACTCTTGATCTCAGGGTTGTGAGTTCGAGCCCCACATTGGGTGTAGAATTAGTTAAATAAATAAACTTTTAAATAATTAATTACATAAAGATTTTATGTTATCTATTTCTTTGGAATGTCAATTTTAGCCATAACTTTACAGAATTTGAACTCTTCTCTACAGTTTTTGCTTCTTTTGTATGTCATTGCTCTATGTACCTTGTGGGACTAACTTCTTACAGAAGCATCTTACAAGAGATTGAGTTGTAGGAAGAACGTAATTTATGAGGCTGGCAATCTTGCAGAAAACCGAGGCTGTGTGTCTGGCCGTTATTAGCATTGTCAGTCTTATGGCGTGGTGATGGGCTGCCATAAAATGCTCTTGCGGGTCACATTTCTTACTAGGTCATTTGTACCTGAACTCTCACTTGCTTTTCTAGTAAACCTGTCTCAGATAGTAAGTATTTCACTTACTATGATTTATTACTAGAGCAGAGGGCTGAGTCTGAATTTATTTTATCCATTCTTTCATTGTTTATAAATTAATGCTCTAACAATTTTTGTTAATCATTTTTAAAGTTCTGCATGTACTCAGTGTAAAAAGAAAACAAATCTCAGAGTTGCACAACCTAAAAAATTTCAGAGCCCCTCGAGGCCCTCTGCTCCATGTGGTGTACCCTGCCCCCTGCTCACTGTGTGGGACATAGACGTGGGGACGTTTGGGAGAGCTTTCTACAGCATGAGCTCATCTAGGAAAATCTCGTTTCAGGTTCTGAGCAACATTCACACCGTCAGAGCCACATGGCAACCCAAAAAACCCAAAACATGGACATTTTCTCCCCAGGTAAGGAATCTGCTCAGTGAATGGAATATACTGTGAACATCTTTTCCCTGTTAAGTGATATGCAGTTCATTTCTAAGACAAAGCTGTCCACGTATACCTCTGAAATAATGTGTGTATGTTAAGCACAGAATATATGGGACCAGATTTGAATCTTGAGATTATTTCATGTTCTTTGGGGACTTTGATAAAAATTACTTTTGTTTCTGACTCATCAGAGTTGTAATTCCTATGAATCACCTCATTCAGTGGATTGCGGGGTTCAATTCTAGGAAATGCCCCCTGATGAAAATGAAAACAAAAAGATAAATTTAGGAAATGTTTTTCACAAATGAAATCAACTGTGTTAATGAGAGCTGTGCTTTCTTCCGATAAAATCCCCAGGGCTGGTACGTTATACCGAGGCACTGTCAAGACTGGAACAAAAAAAAGACTAGAATGAGGTGGTTTCAAACCACTGAGCCCGTGTGACACAGATGTTAGTGAACATGAAGCTGTCTTTATGTTCTTGTTATATTGTCTACAGTTCATTGTGCTTTACTTTTTTTCTACCTCCGAAGTTTCATTACTTTAGTATTTACTTCCCATGACTAATTGCCTTGGGGATGCTACACCCTAAAAATCCTTCATTAACCTTTCTCTTACTGCATCAAAAGATCTTCAGGAAACGGAGGTTCAAGGAGAAGGCACAGGGGGGCTGGGCAGTGGGGGAGGCCCAGCCATCTGCCTTGTATGCTGCAGGTACCCACCCTTGGCTGTAGCGCATCTCCTAAAATTCCAGTTTGATCTTCTTTTTTTTTTTTTTTCTGTTTTTTATTTATTTTTGAAAGACAAGGAGAGATAGCACAAGCAGGGGTGGGCCAGAGAGAGAGGGAGACACAGAATCTGAAGCAGCTTCCAGGCTCTGAGCTACCTGTCAGCACAGAGCCCAACACGGGGCTCGAACCCACAAACCATGAGATCATGACCTGGACTGAAGCCAGACGCTTAACCGACTGAGCCACCCAGGCGCCCCTCCAGTTTGATCTTCTAAGTGCCCCACTGCTTGCATTTTGCTACAATGCTTCACAATTCTGGTGTTGCACCTCTGTGTACATGAAACATTTAGGTAGAACTTTCTAAATTTTTTGGATATAAAGATGAACTGTTTGGAAGGATAACTAATAAGAAAATGCTCCTTTGTTGAATGAAATTAAGTATCTGTTAGGTGGGAGCCATTCTTCCTAGGCATTTAAGAACTTACATGTTAGTAGAGAAGAAACATACACGGGTGTAATAACAATGATCTGCATTTATGGAGCTCTGTCCATGTGCCAGACACGGTGGCAGGTCCTCCGGGGCACTCTCTCATTTAATCCTTAGAGCAGCCCTGTGGAGGCGGGGTCCTGTCGGTGACAACCGCAAAGACAGTAGGTAATGGTTACGGGGCTCCAGGTACTGTGGAAGCACAGAGGAGGGTGACGCTAATTCTAGCCCTTAGGCTCCGGGAAGGTTTTGTGGAAGAGAAACTAGGCCTTGCGGGATGGGGCGGATTTTACAGGCAAGACAGAGGGGTGCGGTTGTCCAGAGAGAGGGAAAGGAATGAGCAAAAAAGAGAAAGGAAAATTTATAAGGCACGCCTCGGGAAAGTTGAGCAAATGTGTGCATGAAGTCTTCAATTTTAGTTCTGTTTACAAAGAACAATGGTCAATATAAATATCTTATTATATATGAAAATTCTTTTTATAACTCCTCTGAGGACCTAGGTACAGTAATTGTTTCAGAGTAGCCTCTACTCTAAGCAAAGAATACGAGAAAGTAAACATAGCAATTAGTTTTTTTCACTTGAAATCCTTGATGGGTCCAGTCTATTTGCTTTTTGCTTCCTTTAAAAGACCTTTATTGGAGCGCCTGGGTGACTCAGTTTGTTAAGTGTCTGACTTCGGCTCAGGTCATGATGTCATGGTTTGTGGGTTTGAACCCCGCGTCAGGCTCTGTGCTGACAGCTCAGAGCCTGGAGCCTGCTTCAGATTCTGTGTCTCCCTCTCTCTCTGCCCCTCCCCCGCACATGCTCTGTTTCTCTCTGTATCAAAAATAAATAAAACATTTTTTAAATTTTAATAAATAAAAGACCATTGTTATAATGCAAAGGTATAAACCATGTCCAGATGAATAAAGCTGAAACCTCCCTCCCATTTAACATTTTATCAGTAACTTAGTTTTCTGCATTGTTTCAGGTCACCGGCATCTTGCCATGCTTGCTTGATGGTGATTGTTTTATCAGATCCAATTCTTCCTCTCCAGATCTTGGAATATTATTTGAACTTGGAATTTCTTATATTCGCAACGTATGTCAGTTGAAAGATAAAACTTTCTAATGTTAAAGAGAAGTTTTTAAAAAAAAGTCTGTGTTTACAAGTAAAATAATTGAGGTATTTATGTGTAATAGAATTTTAATCTCTCGAGGAATGGGAATTGTGGTTATAATGTATATATAGTGCTGCTATTTCAGTAGCATTTACAATAAAACTGTATTTATTTATATTTATAGCCTGAGTGAAGTCCAGTGCTTTTAAGGAATCAAGATTTGAAAAGGATGAGGCTTTTCAGAAAGTGATAAGAGATGTTCAGTGGCATTCCAGTAGTGTTTCACCTCTGTCCTGGAGGGTCAGGGTGCACTTAACCTTGTGACTGACAGGTCTCATTAAAGGACCTGTCAGAGTCGTAATTTTTATAAAGGGAACAATAGAAACTTGGATTAACTTATGTCACATAAACGATTGAACCAGTGAATGTGGGTCTGTGATAATAATTTATTTTTCTATTAAGTTTTTTATCTTAATTCCAGTAATTTTAGGTGTACAGTATGGTGATTCGACCACTTCTATACATTGTTCAATGCTCATCATGTTAAGTGTATTCTTCCTCCCCTTCGCCTATTTCATGTGATAGTAATTTAAATGTCTCCACACTCTAATAATAGCTCGGTAGGTATAGTATATATACTTGGCCTCAAGGTAACTCAGAGAACCAACTGTTATTATATTAATAATATTACACCATGCTTTCAGTTCTTTGAGGCAAAGTCATTCGTATGTGTTGTGGCTGGTGGGACAGGAGAGGGGAGGGGTCCCCAGGCAAGTCCCCTGGCCTTCAGCAGTTGACAGTGGAGGGAAAGTTCTGACTGCTGGTTAAAAAATTAAAAATGGTTGAATTTGTGCATTTCATCTCTCACTGAGACAAAGCTCAAATCCCGTGTGGTGTTATGTGGTTTAGATCATTCCACAAAATATTTAAAGCATTCAAGAAACTGTAGCAACAGTTGCCACATCTTCAGGCTTACGGGATTTTCAAAAGTGATTTGACAAGATGGGATTTTCACTTTACACACTGCCTTTGCCACCTGGCCCGCAAGGAAAAGGGGACCCACCGTGTTTCACTTGATTTTCTTGGGAGGAATTGTTTATTTCTTGAAGTGCATGCTAATTTTGTTCCCTATAAAGGACTTCGTATGTGCTTTTAAATCTGACTGGTTCAGACATTAAGCTTTGTATACCTTTTTATTTCCTAGTCAACCGGTGAAAGAGGAGAATTAAGTTGTGGCTGGGTGTTTCTTAAACTTTTTGAGGCCAGTGGAGTTCCTATTCCAGCAAAGTAAGTTGGCTGTGCATTCCTTCCAAGTGAGTAATTTTGTAGAAATTCATTGTTTAGAATCTGCATACCTCAGGTTTGTAGAGTTATATTGTGTTAGCGTTTCAGAAATTTGTGGGGAAAAAAAAAAGAAATTTGTGGGGAGAAGGCTTTTAATCTTGATTTTAATATTCTGTGAGGTAGTATATGAAAATAGCATGCAGAGGGTCATCGAGAGAGGGAGAAATGCCACGTAAAGAACAAGTATTTTAAAAGATGTTTAGGGGCTCCTGGGTGGTTCAGTCGATTAAGTGTCCAACTTCAGATCAGGTCATGATCTCGCGGTTTTTGAGTTCAAGCCCCGCTGCATCAGGCTCTCTGCTGTCAGTGCAGAGCCTGCTTTGTATCATTTATCTCCCTCTCTCTGCCCCTCCCCAACTTGCTCTCTCTCTCAAAAATAAAAATAAAAGATGTTTACTCTCTGAGAATATTTTTTCCATAATTTTCTATGGTATTAGCACATTCACAGTGCTAAAAGAGAACCTAATTCTCTCGAAAGAGTGGGAAAGCTAAGTCCAGGGTGCCTGGGGTGTCTGTGACTCCACCTTTCTTTTTTTTTAAGTTAATTTAGGTATTTTGAAAGAGAGCATGAGTGGGGAGGGGCAGAGAGAGAAGGACAGAGAAAGAGAATCCCAGGCAGGCTCAGCACTGTCCATGCAGAGTTCCATGCGGGGCTCAAACTCATAAATCATGAAATCATGATATGAACTAAGGTCAGACGCTTAACCAACTGAGCCACCCAGGCACCCCCACCTTTATTCTAAAGGTGATACATTGAAATTGTTACGGCAATCACTATAAATGAATTTAAAACTTAGGACCAAAAGACAAAAAACAAAAGACCAAATATTTACAATATATACATAACAGATTGTCACTAATATAAAAAGGGCTCTAAAAAATAAGTAGGAAAGACAATTCAAATTTTAAAATGGACCCCAAAAAATCAAAGTCTAGAATAGAAATAAGAAATTCACAGAGGAGATACAAATCAGCAGTCATCGGGATGGTGATTGAGATCCAAGGCTTGGAATTATAAAATTCAGGGCTCTCGTCCTGGCTCTGTCTGTGTGACTGTAAGCCAGGCTCCAGTTTCTTTAATGTCTGCAAACCTCAATTTCCTCTATCTTTAAAATGGGAGGTTAGAATAGTTCCTACACAAGAGGGTTATTATGAGGATTAATTCAGATAATGCTCCCGGCCTTCTGTGACTTCTTACACCCAGGGGTGGGCATGGCCTCTTTACCACAGGCCAGAGGTAAAAGTCCAGAATCCACTTCTCCTCTGCCATCACGCCAGTGATAAGGGGTGGGGCACCCCCTCAGAGAATGTAAGAGCCCAGGCTTCTTGTGATTTAAAAAAAAAATGTTTTTAAGAATATCAAAAGTTTTTAGTTGTACCTAGTTAGGAGGGAAAAGTATATCTACTCCATTTTTCTCAAGCGAAGTCACAGCTATTTTTCTAAATGAGGTAGAAGCCTACATATTGATTCTGCAACATTTCGAACGTATATCATATGGATGAACCAAGTTGCAGGGTAGAATGTGTGCTGTGGCTCCACTTTTATTCGTGGAAAACTGCATGTGTGCATACGCGGGCGGGTTGCCTCTGAGGAGCGGGACTAGGGAGGCAATGCCGCCCTTAACTTCTACTTTCTGCGCGTAGGTGGTAGGCAACTTAAAGAGAAACGTGTCCGTTTTGAGATTTACTGTGTGCATATATTTGTTTGCATTTGCATAGAAAAAAGTAGGACAAAGGCCTTACCAGACTAAAGGGAACAGGATAGGGAGGGATTCTTCATTTTTTTTCTGTTTTTTTTTTTTATTTTTCATTTCTACGCCATATAAACATTTGAAAAAAACACTTAAAAATATATCATTAATACATTCATTAGTACACGTCATTAAAGTCAAGGCACTTTAATGGCATCAATTAATCTTTCTCATTTTAATTTTTAAAAATGTATTTTCTACAGTTCAAAGTTAAGAAAGAAACTTGGGGCGCCTGGGTGGCTCAGTCGGTTCAACATCTGAGTTCGGCTCAGGTCATGATCTCACAGTTCGTGGGTTCGAGCCCCGTGTCGGGCCCAGTGCTGACAGCTCAGAGCCTGGAGCCTGCTTCAGATTCTGTTGTCTCCCTCTCTCTGCCCCTCCCCCGCTCATGCTCTGTCTCTCTCTCTCTCTCTCTCTCTCTCAAAAATAAACAAACATTTAAAAAAAAATTAAAGAAACTTTACTGAGATAAAACCTCATAGAGGAATCAACAACTTTCATTCTCACTTAGCAATGAGATAAATAAAATGTCTGAATTTATCTGCCCTAAAGAATATTTCACTATGAACTACAGTGTTTTAAAATGGAATTATGTGGCTTACTATTCTTTTGCAGAACGTATGAACTCTTCTTGAGTGGTGGCACCCCTTATGAGAAAGGTGTTGAAGTGGACCCTGCAGTATCCAGAAGAGGTATAGCTCTTAGGCGTCACTTTCTCCCTCCTCGCCTTAAAAAGTAAACAGAAGATGCATCAGCAAAGGGAGCTATATTCTAATAAGCATAGCATTCTTCACTTGAGTTCACATTTAAAAAGATAAGTCATTTGATAGTAAGGTCCTAATCATTTTGATCTAAGTAAGTGCTATTTTTTTGGTGGCACATATGAGACTCTAATGTAGGAAATTAGAAAGTGTGAGGACCCTTCATTAATGCCTTCTCGTTGAACCCTGAACTGATACTTGTGACAGCCACAGAATTCATAAAAGAGGCTAATTCAGAGGTTGCCTTATTGTTGGTTAAAAGACATACACATTTCAAATTGTGGTCATAACGTGCCAAGTTGCCTTTCAAAAATATCAAGCATTTTAAAGAATATATTCATTGACCGGGCACCGTGCTAGGTAATGGGAAAATGGAGAGGTCCTTGCCTCATGGAGCACAGCTCCTGACAGATTTGAAACTTTCCCTTCGCTTCTCAGACCTCCCTGTCCTGGCTTCATGACTTAGGCCACATGGCATTGCTGCTGCCCGGGCAACGCCTGTTCTTGGAACAGGAAGGGGTTTGGGAGCCAGGACACAGCACGCTCTACCTGGAGTCAGACTTGCTTTGTAAACTCTCTTTGTCCTTTTGGGCCCTGGCAGCGATGATGCCGTCCCAGCCCCTGATGTAGTGGCAGCTCCAGGGTCCAGTCAGGTACTGTTGGGGGTGGGGGGAGGCGTCCACGCCATGCTTTCTCTCTTCAGCAGCTCATTTAGGGTATGTGAGGGACTCCTGCTTTTCTTACAACTACTATTTATTACCCAAAAATTTTTGCTTTAGTATAAAAGGTACTTTGTTTTATTATACTCACCATCCCAAGCACTTAAAGGTTGACTTTTTTTTTTTTTAAAGCACATGGGAATGTTTTCCATCAGATGATGACAATGAGAAGGCAGCCTCAACTCCTAGTAAAACTGCGATCTTCGAACAGAAGATCAAGAAACTTACTCAGGTTGGTACCCACTCACCTGGCCAGTGAACTTGAGGTCCTTCCGAATTCGTAGACCATCTTGCTTTTGGCTTCTCCTGCTTGGTGATCTTTTGTCGGTGTTTTATCCTCATTAATTTGTCTGCCAAGGATCAGTAGGGAAACGGAATGGTAATAAAATTCAAATCAGCGTACTTTTTGTTTTCTAGTAGCTCAAGTGAGACGTTTGGTCAGAAATAGTATAGAAACTTGGCTAAATGGGGCTTGCCATCCTTGGTCTTATCATTAGGGAACTTTTTTTTAATGTCAGGTTAGTTAAGGTTTAATTTGTATGCAATAAAATTTACCGTTTTTGGTTTCCAGTTCTTTGAGTCTTGACCAGTGTATACTCTCATATAACTACCACCACAACCAAGACGGAGAATTTTCTCGTCACTCTGAAAAGCTCTCTCCTTTGTGGTCAGCTCCCTAGTCTCGGCCTCACGCAGCCACTCAGCTGTTTTCTTTCCCAACAGTTTCGCCTCTTCCAGAATGTCATACAAATGGAGTCATACAATGTGCAGCCTTCTGAGTCTGGCTTCCTTCGCCTAGCATAGTGCATTTGAGAGTCACCCTTATTATTAGAAGTTTGTATTAGAAGTTTGTTCCTTTTTGTTCTAAATAATATATTCCATTTGATACATACACCATAATGCATTTATCCAGTCACTAATTGACAGACATCTGGGTTGTTTCTAAGTTTGGGCATTTATGAATAAAGCTACTCTAAATATTTGCACATGAGGTTTATGTGTGTGGACACACACTTTATTTCTCAGAGGAATAAATACCAAGGCACAGGATTGCTCAGTGTCTTTTTAACTTTATAAGAAGCTGCCAAACTCTTTCAAAATGACTGTAGCATTTTACACTCTCAGCATCAATGTACAAAAATTTTAATTACTCATATTTTTGGTATTATGAATTTTTTTCATTTTTGCCATTTTAATAAATAATGGTATCTCATGGTGGTTTTAATTTGCATTTTCTTCAGGTAGGCTTTTTTATTTATTTTTCAGTTAATTTTCTCTTATTGATTTATAGAGCTCTTTTTAGGGTTTTATTATATAAATAATATATAACTTACAGTGTCATATTATTTTCAGGTGTACAATACAGTGACTCAACAATTCCATACATTACTCAGTGTTCATCACAACAAGTGGGCTCTCAATCCCTTTCCCTTATTTCAGGGAGCTGATATGCTAGTCGGTTCCCAGATCTTTCACCTTCTAACTCAGTAACCTTTTGGACAAGTCACTTAACCATCTCTTTCAGGATCCCCATATCTACATCTTTTAAATGGGCATCATAATATCAACTCCATAAAGCTATAATGAGGTTTAATGAAAAGAAAGTAAATGAAACACCTGGATTGTTTTTATAATATATGGCATATGCTAAAACATAATAAGTATTAGCTATAATTATTTACTATTATTATCATATATCTAGATAAATGCAAATATAATGCCAGGCATGGTACTGGCAGGTATGTCATAAAATCTGTTCAGATGAAGATGTGCTGTGTAGCTGGTAAGATCAGAGAGGGGGTTGAAATAGGCTTTGAGGGACTGGAGGGGTGCACACATGAAGATATGCAGCTCTGGAGAGAGGGAACTTCACACGGGGGGCACAGGGTGGACAGGAGGGGTGGAAGGGAACAGCAGGGCCTGGGAACAGAAGCTAATAAAGTTGACCTGTGCCACCGTCCCCTGCTTCACACTGGCTGATTACCAAGAGTCAGAGTAATAGATGAACATTTGGCATAGCCTTCTGAATTGTTGCTTTTCTCATTCTGGATCATGCCCTAAGTTTAAGTATTCCTTGTTCTCATATCTGATACTGAAATGTGTTTTATAATTCTACTATTAACAGTTTAATCTTTCAGTAACCATTAATAGTGTGTTCATGGATATCATTCATTCTCTTGGTCCCCCCCCCCCCCGCCCCCGGATGTTTATAGAGACTATAGATTCCCTTTTTTGGCTCAACTTTGCTTGGAAAATTGTTATTTTTCAAGATTAAAAAAAAAAAAAGCACAGTAGCAGTCTTTGTAAAAGAAAAGCCAAAATCCTGTTTGGCTTCATTCTTCCTGCTGCGTCGGCCTTCCACTCCTCATCTCATTGGGAAGTCTCCAAGAGTCCCCAAGTACTCCCAAGCAGATCTTTCAAGTACAGCTCTTAATAGTGTGGCTTTGGCCCCAAATCCTGGTTCCAAGATATTTTTTCCGATCTAGAGATCAGATCTGACCAGGCGATGCAGGGGTCAGGTAGGCAGGCCCATGCTTCCAAAGCAGTGAGTGTTCTTCTGTTTGCTCGTTCTCAAAGAAGGGTCCTGAGTCCTTGCCCTCCAGGCCCCAGGAACTAAGGTGCTTGTCTGTTCTCAGCACATAGTAGGAGTTTAAAGAAATGTTTCTAAAGAATGTCAAAGTAGAGCTCTTCCTGCTCGTACAAAAGTGTACTTCCCAGGAGCTCTGCTCCTTCTCCTGCTGTTCCCAGCCTACCCACCCCACCTTGTCTGAGTGTGATCTTCTCCGCTCCCAGATCCCAGAGAGGGACCTAAGCACTGTCTTGAATTGCCACTCCACTCCGCATGATCCGGAAATATGTATGCCCGGTATGTCAAGTGTGGGCCGGAGCAACCCGCTGGTGCAGCCCAGGCTCAGCTGACTCTCACAGAGACCAGGCCGTGGGCACAGAGAATCCAGAGACCCCACAGCTGTCTGTGGTGTAAGGGCCGTGCTGGGGGTCTGTGGTGAGAGACTGGGCACCGGCATAGGAGCTTTGGGGCATCTCTCTGCTCTGAGCCTGCGCAGAAATAGAGACTGAGGCGGGACCAATGCACCTCAGGCCCCTTTCCTCCCCTGACTGCCATTCTCAGCGGATGGGAGAGGAGGGCAAATAATAGTGCCCGCAGCCCTCCTCCTCTCCTTCAAAGGTACATCCCACTTCTGTCCCCACCCTCCCGATTAATGAACTTCACCTTTGTTTAGCCAGAGTCTCCTGCTTAAAGGAGAAAGGACAGAGGCTTTTAAAATTATGCCTCGGGACACACTACAAAGCACAAAGACACACCACACGGTTGGGAAGCCCAGTGAGAGTTTGCCTTTCTGCCCATTTTTACCCAGTGTCCTTGCCTGTCAGCTTCATTCTGCCCTCTCACCAGCCAGCAGTCTTGTGTGTGTGCCTCTGGATGTCAACAAAACTGCAAATTAATCAATGTAGACCCCTCTCCTTTACCAAAGAAACAGCACCCGAATCCTGCCCATGGGACTCCTTTTGTGGAGACAGCCGTGATCATCGTGACCCTCTCGGCATGAGAGCAAAGAGGGTGCAAATAGATCCTTCAGTTTCACCAAGACTTGCCATTCTAATTTTGGAGCTGTTTTTCAGTGGACTTTAACCTGATGTGATTTGGTCAAAGGCAAAGGCCCTGATGAGGGAAAGCCCTGAATTTAGACCCAGACTACCAGTGCATGAGTTCAGAATACCAAGAAATACCAGTCTGTAGAAGTAGGCTGTGTGCATGTCTGTCAATTTGCTATAAACTTGTTTGTCTTTGCCTTTTTGACATATCCCATCTTTTCTTCTCTTTTACTTCTATTGTATTGTTCCTAAAAATAAATGAGATAATAGTGTTACCAGCCCAGGCCCCGTTAACGTTCATTGCACCTCTGCCATCAGAATTTGCTGGTGTATCTGTGAAATTAGAAAGAAGTATATTTTTGCTTCTTCAGCTTAGCCAACCTTAGTAGCTCAGAGCTTTCTGGTCGTCTTGGGTTTGGGAAAATGAGAGGATTTTCCTAAAGAGAACTAATCAAGTGCAGCAGTACTGCCTCAGGTTGTGTGGAGGTGCCCGAAGGAAAGGAGTGCTCACACTATGGGAGGAACGGAGGTCTCTGTGGCAGGCCGGAAGTGATGCCAGCCAGACAGAGCAGGCGGCTCCGGGGGAGGAGAGGGAAAAATGGAAGGAAGGGTCCACCCCTTCCTCTGGCAAAATCAATGGCTGTTCTTCAGCATGAGACATGGTTTGGGCATGCAGCTGAGACACTGCCCACGTGGGCCATAGACCAGAGGGCGGGATGTGAAACAACCCTGAGGAGCCACAGCGAACACTGAGAAGGCATGTAGTAGCATCAGGGCAGCTTAAATGATCCTCTGTGGCCAGTCTTTGCAGTCCAGGTCAGACACAAGACCAGAATTGTAGCAAGATCAGAAAACAATAGTTCCTAGCTTTGTAGACCAAATGCTCTATATGAATGTAAGAGAACCTGTCTTGCATTTTTGGATATTTCTAGAAATATATCGGTTAGGAAGTGGTCAGGGATATTTATTAAATACCATGCAGCTACCCCTGGGGAATCCACTGCTCCGGCACCACGATCCGGGTTACAGTCATTCTGTTCTCTTCCAGAGGCCGGAAGCCCGAGTGTTACCTCTGGGATTGATGTGCCTTCCTGCTAAAATGCTTACCCTAGAAACCAAAAGGACTAATTTACAAAAAGTTGAAATCTCTTTTTTAACTTTGGGTGGTTCTTCTTAAGCCCAAAGATATTTTCCTCCTTGAGAGAGGACATTGTTTGCAAGGTTTTCAAGATTTCCTATGTGGTCATTCTTTATGTTTAGTGACAGAGTTCACGTATTTCTAAAAATAACATTTAGAAAATGTGTATTTAGAAGGACTCAAGGCATTATCTTGTAAAGTTAGCTCTTGTGCTCAGTGTATTCCCAGTGAGCATTTAGTCATGGGTCAGGATTATAAAGCACTCACGTGTCCGGATTATTATTATTGAATTCAATATACAATAATCCTGAAATTTTCTTCCTATTTTTAATAAGTATTTTCTTCTTTTTGATGCCATTTTATATGAAATTGGTTTTAATTTTCTTTTCAAATTATTCATTGTTAGTGTATGAAAATAATTTATGTATGCTGATTTTATATTTTATAACTGCATCTGTTCATTCGAAGTGTTTTGCGGAATCTTTTGGGTTTTCTACTTATAAGACCATGTGGTCTGTGAACAGAGATAATTTGACTTCTTCCTTTCCAATTTGGAAATTTTTTATTCCCTTTTCTTGCCTGGGGCCCTAGCTAGGACTTCCACTGCTGTGTTGAATAAAAGTGGTGAAAGCGGGCACCCGTGTCTTGTTCCTGATCTTAGAGCAAACATTTTTGGTCTTTCACCATTGAATATGATGTTAACTGTGGGATTTTCATATATGGCCTTTATTATGTGGAAGTAGTTTTCTTCCATTCCTAGGATCCTTGAGTGTTTTTATTATGAAAAGATACTGACTTTTGTCAGATTCTTTCTCAGCATCAGATGAGAAGATCATGTGGGTTTTTCCTTCATTCTGTTAATGTGTCATGTGTTGAGTGACTTTTTAATATTGACCCATCCTTGCATTCCAGGAACAAACCCCACTTGTTCATAGTGTATAAACCTTTTCAGCATGCTGTTGAATCCTGTTTGCTAGGCTTTTGTTGAGGATTTTTGTATCAATATTCATCAGGGATATTGGTCTCTAGAGTTGTGTATCTTTGGCTTTGGTATCTGGATAACGCTGCCTTCAGGTAATGAGTGTGGAAGTGCTTCATCTAGATTATCCAACTTGTGGATATATAGTTATTCATAGTACTGTCTTAGAATCCTTTTTTTATTTTTGTAAAATCAGTAGTAAGATCTGTTTTCATTTCTGATTTTGTGACTTGAATCTTCTCTTTTTTTTTCTTACTCCTCTAGCTAAATGTTTGTCAATTTTGTTGATCTTTCCAAAGAACCCAACTCTTGCTTCATTGATTTTTCTGTTATCTTCTCTTCTCTTTTTTGTTCGTCCCTGCTCTAATCTTTATTATTTCTTTCCTGTTGCTGCCTTTGGGTTTCATTTGTTTCTCTTTTCTAATTCTTTAAGGTTTAAAGGTAGGTGGTTGATTTAAGAAATTTCTTCTTAATTTAAGCACTTACAGCTATATATTTTCCCTCTCAGCTTTGCACTGTTTTCACTGCATCCCATAAGTTTTGGTATGATGTGCTTTCATTTTAGCTGTCTCAAGATACTTTCTAATTTTCCGTGTGAGTTCTTCTTTGAGCCATTGAGTGCTTAAGAGTGTGATGGTTAATCTCCACATGTTTGCAAATTTTCTAGTTTTCCTTCTGCTGTTGATTTCTAGGTTCATTCCATTGTGATCAGAAAAGGTGCTTTGTGTGATTTCAGTCCTTTAAATTATTAAGATTCGTATTGTAGCCTAATGTAAGGTCTGTCCTGGAGAATGTCCCTTGCGTACTTGAGAAAAATACGTATTTTGTTATCACTGAGCAGAGTGTCCTATATGTGTGTTCATTTCAGTTGGTCTACAGTGTTATAGCTTCTATTTTCATGTTGATCTTTTGTCTGGTTGTTTTATTTTTATTGAAAGTGGTGTATTAAAGTCTCCTACTATGGTTGTAGACCTGTCTGTTTTTCTCTTCAGTTTTGTTGATATTTGCTTTGTATATTTAGGAGCTCTAATGTTTGTTGCATATGTTTATAATTGTTATATCTTCTTGATGCACTGACCCTTTTATTCTATAATATCCTTCTTTGTCTCTTTTAAGTTTTTTTGGCTTAAATTCTGTTTTTTTTCTGATATTAATATAACCACTCCTGTTCTCCTTTGTTAACTATTTGCATGAGTATCTTTGTCTATCCTTTTCCTTTTCAACCTATGAACATTATAGATCTAAAGTGAGTCTCTTGTAGACAGAATATAATTAGAGCCTGATTTTCTATTAGTTCTGCCAATCTGTGTCTTTTTATTAAAGAGTTTCATTCATTTATATTTAAAGTAATCACTGATACTCTGGTTTTTCTTCAGATCATATAAATCTTTCACCTTTTAAAGTAATCACTGATAGGGAAGGACTTAGTATTGACATTTTGTTTTGGGGGTTTTTTTTACATCTTTGGGCGGGGAGTGGTTATCACTCATTTCCTCCCTTAAAGCCTTCCTTTGTGTTTGATTTTTTTTTTTAGTGACACATTTTGATTCCCGTTTCCTTTGTGCACATTCTATAGATTTTTTTCTTTGTGGTTACCATGGAAATACATATTACATATTAAAGTTATGACAATCTATTTTAAACTGACATCAACGTAACATCAATATTGAAATTTTCTTCTGTTTTTGAGCCCTAACTTTGGACCAGGTATTGCATTAAGCATGTCACATTTGTCTCATTTAAGCCTTTTGGTAATCTTCTGAAATAAAGGTATTACTATCTAAATTCTACAAGTGAGAAAACCAAAACACAAGGAGGATAATTAGTTAACCCAGAGTCACATAGCTAGGAAGAAGCAAAGTCAGAATTCAGCCCAGGTCTGCTGCACCTCCCACATTCCACCTGGCAGCCGGAATGGTCTGAACTCATGTTTCCTTCTCATTCGTGAGATCAGCAGGGGTGGCCACATGGCTTTTGTCAAAACTTGTAGCTGACTAATTCCTTTCTTTCCAAGCTTATAATTGATGACTTTTCTTTTTTTACTTAACATTTAACATGGGTATATATGAGAAGAGCAGTAGTGAGAAGTTGAGACTGTTGTTGTTGAGTTGGTTGAGGTAAGTAAGACTGGATATATGCTAAAATGAAACACAAAAATGGCAAGACAGAGTTCAAGCTTGAAAGGGTAATGTTAGTTTTCTGAAGTTTACTATGGGCAACTGATAGTGGAACTTTTCTTTAAAATTGTTAAAAATTTTTTCCAGTAATGAAGCAAAACTTGGAACTGTTCATTAAAGTAGTAAGTGCATATTTTTAAAACACCAGAAATTAGATTGTAGGGATTTGTTTAATAAATACATGTTTTTCTTCTTTAACAGTTTACTGCCTGAAACATTAATTGGAAGTATGTGTTCCATTCACTTGTTGATATTTTATCGCCAAATTCTTGGAGATGTACTCCTAAAAGACAGGATGAGCATGCAAAGTGCTGGTAAGAGGTCTTTGCAATTTCCTTCTGTGCAGTAATCCATCATGCTTTGAGTAAATGTGACCTATGCCAACTTTTGTCTTCTGCTTCTGAAGGTGCATTCAGAATAAAATATTTCAGTAGCGTCAATGTCAATAAATTACTTCACATGCAAAACATTGTACTCCATTGTGCACCTCTATATATCCTGTGTTAGTTCAGTATATATTTAATTCTTTATAATATACATATTTTCACATTACAAATCCTGGAGATTTGATGTGCTCACTTCAGCAGCACATATACAAATTCTGGAGATTTGAGATACTAAAACTCAGATACAATTACATTTTCCCTCAATGTTTTGAATAATCTGTTTTTACCATGTTTGGTATATACATCATCATTTTGGGAAGAGACCAAAATTACCCAAAATAACTGGTTCTTAATGCACAATGTTTAAATATCAACAGACTAGTTACAATTGAGTATAGGAAAGAGATATTCAGATGTTATGTTTTATTCTTACATCTCCTTTGTAAGCTTGAAACTTTTTCCCAGTAAAATGTTAAAAAAATAATTTCAAAAAATCAATAACTTGGGGCGCCTGGGTGGCTCAGTCCATTAAGTGTCTGACTTTGGCTCAGGTCATGATCTCACGGTTCATGGATTCAAGCCCCGCGTCAGGCTCTGAGCTGTCAGCACAGAGCTGTGCTGACAGCTCAGAGCCTGGAGCCTGTCTTCGAATTCTGGGTCATCCTCTTTCTCTGATCCTGTCTTGCTCACACTCTCTCTCTTTCTCTCTCTCTCTCTCTCAAAAATAAATGAAAACATTAAAAAATAATAATAAATAATTAATCAATAACTTGTCACACATGATTGAACTTACAAAGAGATATACGTATGTTATAAGAATTGCCTCTAAAAAGTTGTTTAATTTTAATGAGTAGTCTTTGAACTCAGTAAATAAGTAAGCAGATATGTAGAGTGCCTCCTAAATGCCAGGCACCATGCTGAGCCTGGTGATGGATGAGACAGGCATGAGCATCCCTCCCCTGGTGGATGGACAACCTTCAAACACAAAATTACCTGAATCATCCTTTTCAGCCTTCTAAAATATGTGCTCTAAAGGAAGAAAGCCAGGGTGCCTGGGTGGCTCATTTGATTGAGTGTCCAACTCTTGATTTTGGCTCAGGTCATGATTCCAGAGCTGTGGAATCGAGCCCCGCATTGAGCTCCATGGTGAGAGTGGATTTTGCTTAGGATTCTGTCTCTCTTTCCCTCTGTCCCCCTCACCCCTGGTCACACTATCTAAAATAAAAAAATAAATAAAAATAAAGGAAGGAAGGAAGGAAGGAAGCCAACAAGAGCATACACTGCGAAGACCTGAGGGAAGTCTCTGGGCGAGTAATATTCAAGAGAAGACCTGAGAGAGGAGTTAGAGGTGTGGGGCAGGTGCATGTCTGGGCAGAGGGGCCAGGGTGTCTGAAGACCTGAGACAAGACAATGCAAGTGTGTTGGAGGGACCACAGTTGAAAGCCAGTGTGGCTGGAGCAGAGCGAGCAAGATGAAGGACCCTATGATAGCTAAGTTCTCATGGACAAGTGGGAGTTCATGGTTAGACAGGAGTGCTTTCCTAGAGACTTAGCTCCTGGATATGTAGATAGAAATGGAACTCAAAATTAGGGAAGTCCTGCCATTTCTCAAGGAATATTTATAACTCAAAGGGAAGGACAGTTTAAGCTTTTTCATTGTCAGTTGCCTGTGAGTTTATTTCAATGACTCTAAAAAAACTTCTTCACTGATATAACTTCTTAGAGAGGATTGATATGACTTCTTAGAGAAGATAAAGCTTATTAGCTTTTCTGTTGGGAAGGAGGTTACTCAGAACCATGGTCATCATTCGAATCTGACCATCAGTGTAAACCTAATAAGGACCTAGAGGGAGGATTTCTCTCTACTGAGGACAGAAGACTGTAGAATGTATTGCCCAGGCCATTTCAAGAGTGTCCTGGTGGACTGGAGTCAGGCCTGAGCAGCCTGGCCTATGTCTCCTGTCCCCTGATGCTTATTGGTTCCTGCTTAGCCTTCCAAGAGCAGGGGCACCTCCTAATTGGTTCCTTTTTTATTTCCAGGATAGTTAACGTACAACGTTATATTGTTTCAGGTATACGATATTGAGAGAGACAGAGACAGAGTGCGAGTGCATTAGGGGCAAAGAGAGAGGGAGACACAGAATTCAAAGCAGGCTCCAGGCTTCGAGCTGTCAGTACAGAACCTGATGTGTGGCTCAAACTCTTGAACCCCGAGATCATGACCTGAGCCGAAGTCAGATGCTTAACCGACTGAGCCACCCAGGTGCCCGAGGGATTCAACAATTCCATACGTTACTCAGTGTTCATCACATAAGTGTACTCTCAATCCCCTCCACCTGTTTCGTTCATACCCCCCACCCATCTCTCCTCTCGTAATCATTTGTTGGGTCTCTGTAGTTAAGAGTCTGTTTCTTGGTTTGTCTTTTTTTGGTCTGTTTTGTTTCTTAAAATTCCACATATGAGTGAAATCATATGGTATTTATCTTTCTCTGACTGATTTCACTTAGCATTATACCCTTAGGTCCATCCATGTTGTTGCAAATGGCAAGATTTCATTCTTTTTATGGCTGAATAATATTCCAATAATATTCCAACATGTATATGTATATGTATATATCTTTATTCACCTACTGATGGACACTGGGCTGCTTCCATAATTTGACTATTATGAATAATGCTATAATAAACGTGGGGGCACATATATCTTTTCAAATTGATGGTTTTGGATTCTTTCTTTGGGTAAGTGTAATTGCTGGATCATATGATAATTCCATTTTTAATATTTTGAAATAACCCCATATTGTTTTCCAGAGTGTCTGAACCAGTTTACATTCCCACCAACAGTGCAGGAGGGCTCCATTTTCTCCACATCCTCTCCAGTAGCTGTTGTTTCTTGTGTTTTTAATTTTAGCCATTCTGACAGGTGTGAGGTGGTATCTCATTGTAGTTTTGATTTGCATTTCCCCAATGACTGGTTATACTAAACATCCCTTCATGTGTCTGTTGGCCATTTGTATGTCTTCTATGGAGAAATGTCTGTTTATGTCTTTTTCCCATTATTGAATTGGATTATTTGTTTTTTTGGTGTTGGGTTGTATAAATTCTCTAACTGGTTCCTTTCACCATGCCACAGTTATAAGAAGGAAAGAGAGGTTAGAAAACAGCATTGGAAGAAGAACAAAATTTTCCTTTGTTCTCTGATCTTACTCTGTTCAAAGCCACTTCTACCCTAAAAGCTCTCTCTACTGGGTACAAGGCTCATTTCAGAACTCCCAGGGTATGGGTGTAGCAGCAGATGGAGCCGACAGGTTTGAGCCCTCCTGGAGGTTAAAGTGTGTAGAACAAAGTGTGTTATCAACAAATCATGTGGCATAGTAGTTTTCATCTGAATGATTGTTTATATGTCTACTGCAGTCAAATACATTGGATAAAGTTTATATAAAATCCTTTCTGTTCTTTTGTACTTCAGACTTAATTAGTAACCCAGTGTTGGCCACCTTCCCCAAGCTCTTGGAGCAGCCCGACATGATGGACGCACTCAGGGTAGGTAGCATGAATCATGATGGAAACCCGATGGGTTCTAAACGCAGTGGAACACACCACGCATGTGTTAGTGAGTTCTGACACCTGCCCTAGGGGGTTTTTTTTCCTATTTGGACAATGTCTGTCAGTCCCTGTCCATTGCCTAGCTAACTTGGTCTCATCCTTCCTCAGTATGAATGCTACTTCCCCAGGGCTGCCTCCCCTGACCCAGTGAGCAGGGGGAGTACCTGCTGTGCACACTGCTGCAGTCTCTTGCCTGTGGTTTGTTCCTTGACTTACGATGGCCACTGATCGTGTCCTAAGAGCAAAACTCCAAAATGATTTGTTAGATAAATCAACTGAGTTTTCAGAGGAGAATCAAGGCATGCGTGTCATTTTTATTTTAATTCAATGTATACTGCCTGCTATGTGAAATAGGAATGGACATGATTTGAACCATCTGAAATCTTGAATTTGGGGCCATTTTTTGGCTTTCCAAAATGGCAGTTTCATAAAGTTTCACTTAATGTTATCAGAGTTAACAAGTATTAGGAGTCCCTTAGAAGACAGTACTCAGATAAGATGATAAGTGCCACTCAGATAACATGATAGGTGCCACTGTGTAATCCAGGTCCGTGAAGATTTAAAGAGGGCAGCAAAGAAGGACCAGGAACCTGTTCCAGAAGAGGTCCTTGGTGAGACAGACCTAATAAAAAGCTGGGGCCAAGTTGGATTTTGACATGCCGAGATGGGAGGGGAAGGCATTACAGGGAGAAGGATCAGCACGAAGGAGCAGAGAATATTCTATTTGTGATCAGTTTGGCATGTAAAATATGTGTGCGGATGGGCAAGGTCAGTCTGAGCCTTACATGCCAGTGAAGAGTGTGAGTGGTAGGCAGCAGGTCACTGTGCAGGGCTCTGCTGCAGGCTGGCTCCTGACACCCAGGGTGGAAAAGTGCACGTGCAGGAGAGAGGTGAGCTGTGCTCGGAGGGGATTCCTACCCATAAGGACAGAGGCCATAAGGCCTGACAGAGAAATGGAAGGAGGAAGCAGTCACCACCCGAGATTTTTATTAGACTTTGAAGCTGATCTCATGTGATGGTTTGGCTGGGTTTGGGGTGTCCACAGTAACAATGGAGCTTTCAACAAAAAGACTTAAGAAAACATTCATGGTGTATTGATTATCTGTAATTTCAGACAAGTTTAGTTGGCCCTATCAGAGAATGCAGAATTTCTCTTTTTTCCCCTAAAAAGTCATGAGTATCATATTTATTCATTATACAGAGCACAGGTACATCGATTCTACAAACAAATATTTTACGAGAGCGCACTGTGGCCAAGGCACTGTGCAGGGCGCTGGCATACTTGTCTAGGTGTGTAACAGTCACGGAATCCGGGCGATGGAATTAGGATGGAACATTAGGGCTGATCTAGTCTAAATTCTGCATTTCCTGATGAGCAGTTAGCTCAGAGAAGTGCCCTGCAGGCTAGCCTTGGATGTGTCCAGATATGCCCCCAGGCCCAAGGAAAGACACACACGTAAAGTTGTTCATACACATTGTTAAGTGAAAAATTAAAAAAAAAAACATTTGAGTTGTAATAAGGGTATTTAAATATATATATATATATATTTACATTTATATATCTGCCTGTAAAACTGCCTGGAAGAATTTACTCTAGAAAAGCAATACTGATTACCTTTGGATCATGAGTTAAATAATAAAAATAAAAAAGAGTGGTTTATTCCTACACTCTTGAGTCGTGTCTTCACGGCATACCATATGACTTAGGCTCACCAGGCTGTGCAGCGGTAGCTGACACAGGTTTCTTCCTCCCCCGTGGTACCTATCCAGCAGGGAGCAGTGGAAGATGCAAGGTGGTCACCCAAGGGTGCGGGCTGTTGGAGGCTCTTTTCTCATAGCATCATCTGGGATAAGCCGCTTCCTCTGTTGCCAGTTGCACCTGCAGGAAAAGAGAGAATAGAGGATTGCCCTTGACCTTTGCACCACCTGTGCCCTGAAGTGGCACAGGCCATTTCGCTCGTGTTTCATTGGCCGGAACCCGTCACATGGCCCCACTTAACTTCAAGAGAGCTGGGGGTTGGCGTCTTCTTGCTCCAGAAGGAAGAAGTGGGCCTTGGTATATAGTACTGACCCTCCACACACACACGTTTGCTGTTTGCCACTGACTTCCTGTAAGTGAAACACCCTACTGCTTGCTGGTAACTCAGTGCGAAATGAGATGGGACCTTGACACAACTAACAACAGGCACGTTTTTCCTGACAATAAGTCTAAAGTTGCTAAGTGATAGTCACGTGAAGCCAGATACCTTTTAAGATTCACATTATGAAGTGTGGGAGCCTCTAAGTATCAACGTAGCCAAGTTTAGTTTGTTGTTGGTATTTTAATAATAACACCTGGCCTGTTTATTAAAGCACGCAGGCTCTCTAAGGGTCCTCTTCAAACTCTCCAAGACCTGCAGGTGCAGCAGGCAGTGAGGGTGGTGGACCTCAGGCTCAGGTAGTTCTTTCATGGTAATAACCGGCCATTCATGGTAACAGGTCCTGATAAATACGACCATTCCAAAACCTGGCTCATCAGGGGCACAGCCTGTGGTCTCTTGGTAGGAAACTTCTCTTTCATTTCATGGAGAATCTCGTTCTTGGTGCCATCATGTCATAGCCACCCCAGGGCCTCCCTACGGAAGAAAGGGCTGATGCTTTCAAGGAAATCCATGAAATCAGGCATCAGCAGAATACCTGCAAACAGGCACAAAGCAGAGGCTGGGAAAAAGCAGCCACGAGAACAGGCACATCCTCCTTGCTCACAGGTTGCCCAGAACCAGCACTGAGAAAGTCTTCAAGTCATGTGTCTGTGGGATTAATTAAACTTTGGGTTTTTTACTTCTTTAAAGAAGCTTGTACGAAGCTTTGTGGACAGATTGGAGCACTTACTTGCAAAGCTGTACCTCATTTTAGCTCCTTCTGATCCCCATCATCATCATGGCAGACAGAACTGCCGAGAAGTATGGTATTTGGCAGCGTTTTCTATTTTCGCTACTGTCTGAACTTAAATCCTTCATAGTATGTTATTGTTCAGGTGCTATGTTTATGCATTTTGCAAGGATGTGTTAGTGTTTCACTGATTCTGCTCTTAAATTAGTTTTGACTTGTAAGAATCATGGTGCTTCCGAGGTATCTTTCACCACCTGGTCAGTCTGGCTCTGACTCGTTAGCAGTAGGTGCCTACAGACCCGCTTCTCACCCACGTAGGGTCCGTACAGCGTTTTTAACCCCGTTCACACATTTAGTTACCATGAAGTTGTAGAAGTGTGACAAAGGCTTGTGAATACTCAGATTAATATGATACTTTGATTTACTTTTTAGAGTTCGTGGGCTGAGAAAGAAAGCACATTAAAAAGATCAGAGAAGGTAATGCAATTTTCCACGCTGAACTGAACATTTGCAATGCTCACTGCTTGCTTACACATGCTAATAATGCCCGTCTTAACCAGAGTAGCCAGAGTCCTAATCCCTCCTAACCTGTTAAACTGTGTCATCATGGTTGCAAAGACATGTTCTAAGAAGGGTACGGGTGAGCAGTTCCTCATGTGGGAAGAAACCCTTGATCAAAGCAATCATTTCAGATCGGTGAGTGTTATTTGAGAAGTTTCTAAACAAAGTCTCCAGTTGGCTATCAGATTTTTCTTATTTAAAAAAATTCCTCTAGCTCTCAAAGTTCATATCATGTAAGGAGAAGGGAGAAGAAAATTGGCCTAAGCTGTATCATACATTTAAAAATTGCATGGCTCGTGCTTCCAGTACCATAGAAACTTGGTGATTACCAAACACTTGTTTTCCTCGGTGAGCAATGGCTTCACTGCTCTAATCCAGGGTTGACAAGTAGTTAGTTGTAAAGAGCCACATAGTAAGTATGTCTGGCTTCGCAGGCCGTAAGGTCTCTGTTGCAGTACCCCACTCTACCGGTGCAGCACAAAGACACCTGCAGACTACGTGTAAACATCTGAGTGGGGCTGGGTTTCTATAAAACTTAAACAGAGGTGGTGGGCCGCATTTGGCTCATGGTCCATGGTTTCTGTACTTCAAGTCTAAAGTGTTAATTATCCGCAAGGAACATGGGAGAACAAACAAATTAAAAATCCTAAAAAATGTTAAAAACATAAACTGTATATTTTATACAATATATACTATATGTGTAATGTATATAATACATGTACTATGTATATGATATATACATGTATCATACAGTGTATTGTGTCTGTATTTGAGCTTCCCTTTGACCAGTTCCATCTACACTTGACTTTTGCTGAAATTGGCAGATTTAATGCTTTTCTAAGACAGCATTCTGGACAAGGCACTGGGCCACAGGCCTGCAGAAATTGCCCGCACACATGGTTGTTTGGAGGAACCGTACCTATGTGCAGGTCTGCTGTGTATAGTATCTCCCCCTTCCGACGGCCATGCTCCCTGAGAGTCCTACCCGGCCTGTCATTGTCAGGGTTGACTGGTTATGACCGCAGTACTCTTGTTACTGGGGAGGGTCTGCACATTCTTACTCCTTGGGTCTCCTTTCTCTGGATTTCATGCAGCCCTTCTTTTATAACAACATTGTCTCTGATATGCTGTAACTTAATTAAGTGGATACGGCTACCTTGACATTGTGTTCTAGTTGTGTTGTCCTGGAACCATACCCTCATGACCAGAATTAGATTTCAGCACCCCAGTGTCCTTGATGGCATGTGTGGGGCACCCTCGGTGGAGCTTAGGAGACACCCTGGTCTCAAAGAGTCACCCACAGACTCTCAGGAAGAACAGCTTATCTCTACTCCACGCTGACTCTTGCTTGCCTCCATTTCAGAGAGTTCAGTTTCCTGACTGAGTGGCTGGTTCAGAGCCCATTACTTGCCAGGCACTAATGGCACCCTCCATCCCACCCCTTAGGTGGATCTTAGTTTGCAGACTTCATAGAATTTAACACTTAAAAAGTACTGATGTAGATCCACTCACAGTTATTTCTTTCTGGTGGTGGTGTTTTCCCAGAGAGACAGAGAGTTCCTGAAGGCCATGTTTCTCCTGGTGTACCACGACTGTGTGGTACCTCTTCTGCACTCCACAGCCCTGCCCCCGTACAAGTGGGCAGAAGAGGAGACAGAGGCTGCCCGGTGGAAGGTTATCGCGGACTTCCTAAAGCAAAACCAAGGCGGCGAGGGTGGTCTGCAAGCTCTGCTTTCGCCACATGGAGTCCACGAACCTTTTGACATTTCAGAGCAGACCTATGACTTCTTGGGTGAAATAAGAAAGAACGCAGCCTGACAGTGGTGGCCCTTGACCCTCAGCTTCCCACCCTCCTCGATACTTGAATAAAATGACAGACCCAAAAGTAACCATTCCATTGTAACTTAGGCTCTATTCTTTTTTGTACAGACCACATTGTATAAAAAATACATATCTGAGAATTTGAATGTGTATTGATACAATAAAATACATTTCATAAGGAAATAGTGTTATCAAAATTTGGAGAATTTTTTTTCAATAACCAACTAAATTGACTGTATCCATCCATAGATTTGTATAAAAGCAAGATTTTATCAAAAGCTAAATTTATGATCATCAAAGAAAATGAAATAAGCTATTGGGACTACATCAAAATAAAAAGCTTCTGCATAGTGAAGGAAGCAACAAAACTATAAGACAGTCTACTGAATGGGAGAAGATATTTGCAAATAAAATATCCAATTAAGAGTTAGTATCCAAAACATATAAAGGACTGATGGAACTCAATACCCCCAAAATAAGTAATCCAATTCAAAAATGGGCAGAAGACATGAACATACATTTCTCCCAAGAAGACATACAGATGGCCAACAGACACTTGAAAAGATACTCAACATCACTGATCATCAGGGAAATGCAAATCAAAACTGTGATGTCATGTCACATATCACGTCACATCTGTCAGAATGGCTAAAATCAAAAACACAAGAAACAAGAGTGGGTGAGGATGTGGAGAAAAAGGAAGCCTCATGCACTGTTGGTGGAAATGCAAACTGGTGCAGCCACTGTGAAAACAGTATGCAGATTCCTAAAAAAATTAGAAACATAAATACCCTACTATCTAGTAATTCTACTACTGTGGATTTCCCTAAGAATACAAAAACACTAATTTGAAGGGATACATGCACCCCATGTTTATTGCAGCATTATTCACAATAGCCAAATTGTGTAAGCGCCCAAGTGTCCATTGACAGATGAATGGTTAAAGAAGAGGTGGGGGGCACCTGGGTAGCTCAGTCAGTTAAGAGTCTGACTTTGGCTCAGATCATGATCTCACAGTTCATGAGTTCGAGCCCCACTTTGGGGTCTGTGAGGACAGCTCAGAGCCTAGAGCCTGCTTCGGATTCTGTGTCTCCCTCTCTCTGCCTCTCCTCTGCTTGTGCTTGGTCTCTCTCTCTCTCAAAAATAAACAAACATTTTAAAAAAGATGTATATATATAAAAGATTATATATATATATATATATATATGAATATTATTCAGCCATAAAAAAAGAACAAAATCTTGCCATTTGCAACAACATGGATGGATCTAGAGAGCATAATGCTGAGGGAAATAGAGGAAAACAAATACCATGTGATTTCACTCTTATGTGGAATTTAAGAAAACAAATGAGTGAGAAGAAAAAAAGACAAACCAAGAGACAGACTTAACTATAGGAAACAAAATGATGGTAACCATAGTGGGGAGATGGTGGAAATAGGAGATAGAGATTAAAGAGTATACTTAACATGATGAAAAAAAAATTATTTTTAAAAAGAAAATGAAAATACAGTCCACAGAATGGGAGAAGATAATTGTAAATCATACATCTGGTAAGGGTCTAGTATCCAGAATATACAAATGTATGATTATTGCTAATAAAAGTTATGTTGTGAAATGAAGGAGGAATTGGAGAAAATTATGGTATGAATCATTCGATTCAGTCTACTATTTGAATATGATTTATCCTAATTAGAAATAAAAGCAGGATCTAGTTTTGCCTTTTTAAGTCCATATTAGTGCTCTTTCAAAAACAAAAAACAAAAACCTTTCAGGCTTTGAGGAATGAGTCAACCTACCCCTATGTCATAGAACAAAGGTTTGGTTGCATTCAAATAAACTTGTAGCTACTGGTGAATTGTCCCAAACCTTCACTGTTATTGGGGATAGTACAGCTGGCATTTATCGAGTACCTCCCATGCAAGTCCGCAGTTAACTAGGTTAGTCCCCAGTTAACTAGGTTAGTCCCCACAGCCACTATGGGAGGTAGGTACTGAGTTGTTTCTGTATTACTGCTGAAGAAACAGGCCAGGCAGGTGAAGCACTTGGTCCAAAGACAGAGCTAGTAAGTAGCACAGACGATATACCAAGTAAAGGTCATATATAATTTTCTGCAACATAAGATATTCCTCTCATCAGAACAAACACTGAGGAGTTGCATGTGCAAAAAAACATGAGAATGTTGTTTGAAGAAAAACATGATCCAATTAGAGTTTAACCTACATGGCCAGAGGACCAACTGAGGTACTTTTTCAGGCCACACGCTGCCTTAAAAGAAGCCCTTACTTGTAGAGATCCATCATATTCTGAAACTCCTTGGCTTCATCGTAGTTAGCTTGCCCTCAACCCTTAATCTAAACTCCACTTGGGCCTTCATCTCAGAAATGAACACGGTATGAAAGGGTTTCCAGCCACAAATCTGACAAGGGAACTTGACCTTGGAAAGGAGATTTTACTATATCTACAAGAGCTATTTTCTGGAGCTTCTCTCCCTCTGCCCTCTGTGCCACGTGGGCAGCTGAATGTCCAGATGCCACTCATGGCCATCCTGACACAGTGGCCCCGACCTCCTCCCCAGCCGCTGCCTCCCTCTCTCGGGGACCAAGGCCCTCCCCAGCTCCTGCTTGAAGGGAAAGGGATTTCCGCCTTCCCAAATGCAAGTAGTGAAAGTGCGTGCAGGGACTTTTTCCTGTTCTGTCACTGAGCTGCCCCCTCTTAGGCCCCTGCCGTCTTGTTTGAAGATACATGCAACCATGTCACTCGCCGTTGTGAAGGTCATTTTTTTTGTAGAATCCTTAATGCCTTATTCTACTTGTTTATTTTTTTAATCTCAGCATTAGGCCAGAGGTTGGACATGTTGAATGAAAGAAAATATTGCCGGCAGATTCCTTTCTGCGAATGTAGCCACGAAGAGCCCAAGCTTTCTTTACTAGATGTTTTCAGGACATCTTCCGTGTTCATTTGCAATGTGTCATGATTAACAAATGGGGGCAACTGCATAGTTCCTGACACATGAGGGAAGTATGGGAACATGAGAGAAAAGAGTTTCAGAAACGATTAAGCCGAAAAGCAAGGCAAGAAGGCAGTTAGCCTACGAGGAGAAGACAGTTCCTCGAGCGAGCACATCTCTGCCAGTAAGAGCCTCCACATTCTCTCTTCAGTCAATGGAACCTTTAAAAAAAAATACAAAAAAAAAAAACAAAACCCAATGAAACCTCCCTGGCTTTTTTAATGTTACTTTCTACTTCCAAAACAGGAAAAGGTTGTCAGGCAGCCAAAACCATCCTGGAAATGAGTCCTGGGGTCTGTTTCAAGAAGTGTGACCTGGCAACGCTGAATTAATTGTAAGTGCCTTGGTGGGGGAGCAGCAACAGGGTGGCCGGCAGGCCTTTGCAGAGTGACCCTGAATGTGCTGCCTTCCTGTGAGGCCAGGGGGACTCCCCACGGCAGGGAGGGGACTTGAGCCTGGAAACTACATGGCCCTCTCCTCCCCAACCTCCCAGCCTCTTGTAATTGATTGGATGTCATATCCATCAGATGCGCCGGAGGTGAAGAATGTTGCGATCCCCTCATGGGCTGGATGGTGAGGGGACGGGGTATGTACCAACGAGCAGGTACATTCCTAGTCTTGAGTGCTTTTTAGGTGCCAGGGGTGAGGCCAGAACAACTCACAAGGAACCATTTGAAATATATAATACCACACACAAACACAGCAGGTTTAACTTGCCAACCCGGTAGCATCTGGGAATCCCATCAGGAGAGGGAGGGAGCTGGAAGTGTCACCCAGCAGCCGAAGGCTTTGTCAGTTTGCTGCATTAGAGGATATCCTTTGCCGTGAACTGGCCCCACTTCCTCTCGCTTCCTCTTGTGTGAAGCATTCCAAGTTGGGAGGTTCTCTCGGGGCATGGAGGCGATCAGAGCGAGCTGTCACCTAGCTGCTCTGTGCTCTCTTTGCTCAAAGCAGAGAATTGACCAAGCCCTACCTGCTTAAGGCACCGTGCACGAGTTTATCATTGTCCATTCCTCTATTCATTCAGCATGTATTCACTGAGCACCTACTATGCTCCAGGCCCAGCATAGTAGGCTTTGAAGACACAGGGGGAGCGGCCCTCACATAATCCCTGTCCTAACTTACCATATGTGAGGTGGACAGCAGTCAACCCAGGAACCACAGAGGAAGAGCGTACACTGTTAGAAGAGGTTTGGTTGTTGCCATTCTACGTGCCTTCCAGCCCTGCCGGGGCCTGGAAAGCTAACGGCGCTGCAGCGGGTGAGAGTAAGTAGTGGGTGTAGTGATTTCTCCTTATCTGCACCCTCTCCCCCTCAACTCCCCTTGGGGACCGACTAGCTTCCCACCCATGTTTGGATGTATGCCCCACTATCTGAACTCCCACCCTTCGCTCCGAAACACAGGAACCTGTGGATCTGATAACCTTGTATCTCTCAGCACCCAGACTCACCACCGGATTTGGATGCAGAGGGTGGATGGAGCCGAGAGTGAAGACATGAGTCCATGTAGGGATCTGGAGGCCTCGGGCTTTATGACTCCACACTGACGCATCAGCTGAGACGCACGTCCGTATGCAGACAGCAATAGAAAACGAAAATCACACAAGAAATACAGCTCAAATTCAGGACTTTGATCGTGTCTATTGCTTAGCCCATTTCTCACACCCTGGAGACAGACTGGACCTTAACCTGCTCACTTGTCTCAGACTTTGCTGGCAAAGTTTCACTTTGCAGAACTTTGTCCTTTCGGAGAGGCCACCTTGGGGGATAGCAGAAAAAGGCTCCAAGCTTTCTGAGCTCCTTTCCAGGTAGGTGTCTCTGGATGACCCAAACATAATACTATTAAGTCTCTCCTCTTTCCTTGAAGCTACCCTTTGGGCCTGAAGTGTTTGGCACCTGCTCAGACACCAGAGACACTGGAAGCCAGACTCTGTTCTGCCTGATGGCCTCGAAAACGGCGTGAACCACACCCTCCTCCCAAGCCTGGGCCTATTGGTGTGGGCATTTTATCTCCCTGATTTGAGAGTCAAGGTGACCTTGACTTGTAGAGGCAGTAGCTGCAGTCAGGCTGTGCCTGAATCAAGAGACTAGAGCCAGTGGGACACGTGTGTCCTGACAGCATAAAGAGGGAAAGCTGTCTGTGCCCCTTTTCCTGCAGCAGAAAGCTGTTGCAGTGGCCGCTGGCATTTTTGCTGCCCAGCATCCATCTACTTTTCTCCTGGTAGCTTTATTCCTCTCCCCCTTCTAGAGGAGCACCGCTTACACACACACACACACACACACACACACACACACACACACGCACCCTTTTATCCCAACTCCCTAAAATGATTCCCTAAAATGGTGTATGAATGCCTGAGCTCACCTGAAAATGGACCTTACACAGCATCCCAAAGAGTTTAGAACTGAGCTCCAGGGTCCCAGACTTGTCCCAGGTCCCAGAGCAGCACACATACACCAAGCAGATTGTGATAACACTGCAAATCCTTAAAAATGGAACTGATACTGTTCAGTGCTTACAACCTGAAGCTAACCAGGCATTTGCCTGATAAAACAAATGAATCAATGTTCTTATAGGACTTAAACAGGACCCGCAATGGCATAACAATATTAACAATGTCCTAATAATCCAAAATTACATGATATTTGGAGACCCAGGAAATTATCCACATCTCTCAAGGAAAAGGACGAAAGGACCATCAAGAGGAAATCTGAGGTGACCCAAGAGCTAAAATTGAGAACTTAAAGCAGCTATTCTAATCATGCTCCAATAAATACGGGCAGATCTTGAAAATGATAGAAAGATAGTCTCTATGGAGTAATAGACAATACAAAAAGAGTGGAATTGAAGTTTGGGGAATTAAAACTCTAATAACCAAAATGAAACCATTTATGGAATGGACTCCATTTTTCCCTCTTAAGTTCTTTAAAATATGGGCGGTGGTTGAAAGCAAAAGTCATAGGATTATCCAGTGGGGTTTGAATTTATGTGTATACAGTACACACGACAATGTGATGGGAAAACAAAAAGGTAAAAGCACCTACATGGTCGTAAGGTTTCTGCATTCCACTGGAAGTGGCAAAATATTAAATCTGAGTAGACTGGAAAGTTAACTGCGAATGTTGTAATTCCTGGGCAGACTTCTAAACAAACAGTAAAGAGGCGTAGTCAAAACTCAGTACATGAGCCAAAGTGGCCAATAAAAATATTCCAAAAATCCAAAAGAATGCAGGACAGAAGAAACAAAGAAATGAAACACAGAGCAAACAAACAAAAAACAAAAACAAACTGGTAGACCTAAATCCAAACATATCAATAATTACATTCAGTCTAAATATTCTAAACACACCAAAGGCAGCAAACTCCAGGATGAATTTTAAAAGAAAAAAGACCCAACTAAAGTGTAACCCCAGAAAAAAAAACGTAAATATAGTTATAAAAGTAAGTTGAAAGTAAAGGCATGGAATGGTGGGCGCCTGGGTGGCTTCAGTCAATTAAGCGTCCGACTTCAGCTCAGGTCATGATCTCATGGTTCATGGGTATGAGCCCCGCATTGGGCTCGGTGCTGACAGCCCAGAGCCTGGAACCTGCTTCAGATTCTGTGTTTCTCTCTCTCTCTGCCCCTCCTTCCTCAAAAAAAAAAAAATAAACCATAACTTTAAAAAAAGAAATTAAGGGGTAGAAAAATGCAACCCCAAGTGTGTTATAATTACATGGAAACATCAATTACAAGCAACTTGTAATTACAGTACTTGCCCATATTGTTAGTGGGAACATAAATACAGTAAGACCTTGGTTTGAGAGCATAATTTGTTCTAGAAACATACTTGTAATCGCTTCTTGGCCTTTTGGCTTAGATCAAGTGTAGTATCTGTTCTTATCAGAAACATATCATTTGTAATCCAAAGCATTTGTATATCAAAGCGAATATCCCCATAAGAAGTAATGGAAACTCTGATGATTCATTCCACGACCCAAAAATATTCACATAAAAATGATTACAATGCTATAAAAGAATACAAAATAATAAAGAAAATACAAAATATAATGAAAAACAAATCCACCTGCAACTTACCTTTGAACACCTTCGTGGCTGGTGTGAGGGAGACGAAGGATGACTCTCACTGTCACTAACGGAATCACTGCTCTCTATTGGCGCCATAGAATTTTTTTCTTTTCATGCAGCTTTAACAGGGAGCCTCTCCAATGACACTTGCTTTTGCCTCCTTTTGAGAATTTCACAGAAATGTAATTTGCACCATCGTTAAACAGATTCACTGCTCACACTGTGACAGCCTTATTCGGGTGATGCTATTCTACAACATTTTGCACTGTTTCCCACATTTTACACATCATTTGAAGTGAGGGATTCCTCCACATTTTCCTCCTCCTCCTCTTCAGACAAGATACAGATGTAGACTTCCCATAAAGTCTTGCAATTTCAGCCACCCACATACCTCGTTCATACTTTTTGATGATTTCCTACTTAACCACCATAATCATCTCCTTCTTCCCGCCTTTCTTTTCGGTATTTTTCTGCACGGGGGCCATTGTATATATTCACATGGATGTTGACAACAGTACAGTGTGAATACTCTCTTGTCATACACTGTATTTAATGTAACTGACAATAAGGCAGCAGAGGAAAGGTCTAGATCTGCAGGCAGCCTGACCTAGAATGAAGCAAAGCATTCCTGAACTTACTCTTGTATGGAAAAGCAAAGGACTGTCCATGGGTGCTTTGAAGTGACAAAAAATACACTACTGCCAGTTGTGGGCGCCTTCCAGTGTTCTGAAAAATCACTGATTTCTGCCAAACACCGTGGCCTGAGACCAAGCATCTGAGCGTGGGAGAGGATTACCCACAATCCCACAGAGAGAGAGAGAGAAGAAACATTGGCTCAGTTGTGGTCATGTGATGTTCCGCATCACGTACTATTCAAATTGCAAGACATCCTCCTGTATCAAGTTAAAATTTATTAGAAATGTTTGCTCATCTTGTGGAATACTCACAGAACAAGTTACTTGCATCCAAGGTTGTACTGTAGTTTAAACCACTGTGTAAGAAGCTTAACGTCATCTGCTAAAAACACATGCCACGGGACCCACCATTCCACTCCCAAGACATTCCCAGTAGAAGTGCATACATGGATGCTCCCAAAGACATGTTCTAGAAGCTCATAGTAGTGTTTTTAATCATAACCCCAACTGAAAGGACTCCAATGTGCAGAAACAACAGATTGATAGTGTCTCATGCTCCTACAGTGGAACACTGTGGCAGTGAATAAGCTACAAGACACAGTGACATGGACGAATTTCACAGATGTCACATTGAGTGAAAGAAGCGAGACACAAAGGAATCCATCCAGAAACAGGCAAAACCAGCCTACAAGATCAGGACATCACGAGAGCAGGTATCGGGGAGGAGGGAGGGCAAAAAGACTGGGAGCCTGACATCATTGTGTCTGGGTGGCAGTTTCATGGTCCGGATGTTTTGTGCGCTCTTTCTGTAAGTGTACTGTGCATTAATGAAAACAATTTGAAACTAGTTTGTTAAACTGGGGTGGAAATACTAACAGAGGAGGTTCTGTTGGTACGGAAAGGAAAGAGGGCCAGCACGGATTTCAGGGTTAGAATTAGGTTAACAAGTAAGTACTTATTAAGCATCTGCCGGGGGCCAGAACCGTCCTAAATACTTTCTCGTGGATTATGCCCCTGAACCCACTCCAGCGAACAAAGGAGACGATGGGGGCAATGATCGTAATCAACAGCTTCAGATGCTGTTGCGAGATTTTCAGGATTAACTCTCATTCTCAGTCCCTGAGGTGGAAACCAGCAGGCCCTTCACGAAGAGTCTGGAAGGCCCCTCTTCTGGGCCAGGCATTCCCCACGGCCTCACACCAGATTTCCGACCTCCCTTTCAAATGCATTCATACCCACACCCAGAGGTGCGTGGACTGGGCTTTCAAATTTTATTTTACTTTGTACTTAAAAAGCTATTTTCTTGTGTGAAAACCAAGTTTGTCGTATGGGCTGGAAAGCACAGCCAAGGCATTCTTTTGCTCGTTCATTTTTCTGAGAGTTTCTGTGAAAAGTAATGAGTCATTTCTTAATACGTTTTCAGATGACACAACTTTTTATACAGAATGTTTAACAGTAAGTGTCTTGGAACATAGAGTATAAAAATGAAACTGGGGGCGCCTGGGTGGCTCAGTTGGTTAAGTGTCCAAATTCAGCTCAGGTCATGATCTCACGGTTCGTGAGTTCAAGCCCCGCATCAGGCTCTGTGCTGACAGCTCAGAGCCTGGAGCCTGCTTTGGATTCTGTGTCTCCCTCTGTCTCTGCCCCTCCCCCGATCACACTCTGTCTCTCTCTCTCTCTCAAAATAAATAAACATTAAAAAAAGATTTAAAAAAAAGAAAAATGAAAAATGAAACTGGATCCAAAAAGAAAAAAAGAAAAAAAAAAAACCCAGCAGGGGGAAGACACCACCAAAACACAGTCTCCAAGAGCTTCTCAGATGCTGCGGGGTCATCACACTGCAAACGTGATTTGACATCTGAAGCCGTCCATTAAAGTACCCAACAGGACCCGATGCATCTGGGAAAGCGTCTCCTTCTGCAACACAGTTCCGCAGAACGGCTGCCCGGGTGCATGAGGACAGCTATCGCCATAGAGTGTCTGCTGACACCTCCCCCAGGAAGACGGATACGAAACTCAAAGCCTTTCAGCAGGAGCTGTTCTCCATCACCTCCCAGCTGAAGCTGTTCTTAACAGCTCTAAACCTCCGCGCCTTCCGGGATCTCACCACCTGTGATGCATTACGAATCCTTGCAGCTTCCTTATAAATATCCTAAGTAGAGTGTGCTATGCTTTGGCACATATAACACGACATCACTTGGTTACATGTAAACTCTTTAAAATATGCCAAGATGTTTATAACCTCGATTCGTCACGTTTTCAGTTCCTAATACGCTAATCGCCTCAGGAGGTGTAAGTGGCTCAGGCCCTGTCAGCCTCTAAGGGGCCCCAGGTTCTATTATTACCTCTTCATAGATGAGAAATGATCCCGAGGGCCGTGTTTTCCTTCTTGCTTTCCCTGAACTGCTCCCATGATGCCGTGCTGTCAGTGGTCAAGTCAAAGCATCCTACAGGTTGCGAGAGCAAGCTCAGGGCTTATTTACGACCTTCAGGAGAGGGGACAAGAGATGGGATTCCTGGGGCGATGCCTGCTTAACTTGAGTTCACCCTGCAAACAAGGTGGGGGCCAGATGGCAGGTGGGATTAGGGCCTTACTTTCTCCCCAGGTCTCCATGGGCCTGGGAGAAGGGCATGAGCAGGCTGGCATAAGGTTTACTCAGCGTGCTCTTTGCCTCTCCTCGCAGTGCCTTGCTTTGGGCTTCATTTATCCACAGTCCCCCCTCCCTGCTGGCTGTCCCCAGAAAAAGCAAAGGCCCAGCTGGCTGTCCCCCTGAACCAGGAGGACAGGCCCTGGAATGCACTGCTCTTGCTCACGGACACTGGCCTCTTGTGGAGGCTGCTAGTTACCCCAGCACCCAAGGCTATCCTTCCCACATCCCCTCCTCCCCAGGGAGCGGCTCCCAGACTGGCCTCCCAGGGCTGAGGTTGAGGCCATGGAGGGCAGGGAGGAAAGACCCCAACCCCAAGCACCCAAAGAAAACTTTGGGGTTCCAAGCCTTTCTGCAGGTGGTCAACTCTAAGGTAGAGAAGCAAAGGACTCAGGCCTCCAGGACCTATCTTTAAAGTGCAAGGAGCGGCTTGGCCACTGGGTCACAGCCCCCCTGATGGGCCAGCGGGTGGGCGGGAGGCAGGAAGGAACTGCCTGGCCCCAAGCCCAGTGGCTCCTGGCGACACTGATGGGGGGCCACTGAAGGGAAGGAGGAAGGCAGCACCCAGCCAAATGAGCCCTTCTCTGGCGCCTGCCGAGGGACACCAGCCAGGGTGGACTTCTCCTAGAGAGGAAGAAGTCCTCCCTCTGTTCTGCGTGAGCAGAGAGGACGGGAGGGCGGTGAAGGGGGTGCGGAGAGAGAAGGAAGCACCAGGTCCCTGGGGACAGAAGCTCCAAGTGACTGCGGCTCCTCTCCCCCCTGTTCGAGATGAAGGGTGGCCCCCAGGAGTGGGGAAGGAGGGACCCAGACAGCAGGGCCAGAAGGATATAGGTCCCAGCATTGTCAGTGACCAGCTCTGTGACCTTAACTAACAGATTCTCAGTGTCCTTACTTGAGAAAGCGATGAAATAGCCTTGTGCACGGCTTCGGGAAGAACCAGAGTTGCCTGCAGTTTGCTTAGCTCAGCTTAGCTCATAGTAGGGCCTCAATAAACAGTCTTTGCCATGATAAGTTGCCTTCCCCGGTGTTTGGGCCACAGGGTTGAGGCGTGGCAGCTGTAGCCGGCCTCTCCTGGAGTAACTTGCTCCAGGATTCAAAAATTCCTTAGGAAGGAAAGTGTAGGAAGAGACTCCCGCCCTCCTGACCTCAGTGTGCCCAGAGGCTCTGCCCCAGGGGGCCAAGGCCCATCTGATGTAAATCCGAATCCGCATTCTCATTTCACTGAGGAGTCTTTTGGCCAAGCGAGTGGAAGGACCTGCTCGGCTGGAACGGTTTTTTTTTTTTTTCCCTCCCAGGCGACGTCTGATGGGTGTGTCGGGCAGGAGGTGATATTTGACGGGCCCCGCGGAGCCGGCGAGCTGCTGCCGAGCCACGGGCACCAGGCACTGGGCAAGAGATGGCCTCCCCGGACCCGCCGCCCCCCACCAGCTACGCCCCGCCCGACGTGCCCCTGGGGGTCTCGCTGTTCCTCACCATCCCCTACGCCTTCTTCTTGCCGGAGCTGGTGAGTGCCTCAGCGCGGGCCACCCGCGGAAGGGAAGGGCCCCGGAGAGGCTGGCCGGTGGCTGGAGCGCGCTCCCTGGAGAAAGGGGACCCGGGCCTGAGCTGATGTGGTCGCGGATCTCCCTCACAACTCAGACTCAGCCGGGAAGGTCCCTAATCCCTCCCTCTGCTCCCCTGGCTTCTTTCTTCAGTGTGGGTGGGTTCCTCCTTCTAGAACAAACCCACCACGGGTGACAAGCCGGCCACTTGGTGATTGGAGGGGCTGGGATGAGGGTAGGGGTAGGGCAGGGGGAGGATGCTGCTAAAATATCCAGAGTCCTCAGGAGGATGTTGGAAATGGACTTGTATATGGTTTCTTTTCTCCAACTACTTGCTTGTTTCTGCTTTTCTAAAGTTCAAAATGGTGGGGAGGGACTCCGTCTTCCCTTCCAAGAGGCGGTCTTACAGTATTTTCTTAATTATCATGTCAGTCGACTTTGAACTTTGTCTTGTAGACTCTGCACAGGAGGTAGCTTTTCATAACATCTGCCATAAAACAGTTGTGCGAGCTGCCCTGTTGCGCACCAGAACCTGCCCCCCTCCCCCCGAAACTTACTCTCTGAGGTGCCCTATAGCTGAATGGTGGCCCTAAACCTGCAGGGGGGCTGGGGGAGGGGCTGGCACCTTCCAGACCCCAGACCTCTGCCTATAGTGTCCATCGAACTCCAGTCCTTTCTGAGCCAGCTGCCACCATCCCCTTTCTGCTTCTGGGGACACTAAAGTCTAGTGAACAATTCAGGGCAAAGCAGTTTGTTTCGTTTTTCAAACACCTTGTGAAATATCTAGCTCGTGGGCGATATTTTCTTACCAGCTCTGAATTTGGCAGTGCTGACCCCAGGCCAGGAAGGGGAAGGTAGAAAGTGCTTCTAGTCTTCAGTTGGACCTGACCAGCCCTCTTTGTCCTCTGCCTGAAAGCTGGGGCTGATCGAGTGACCCCATGGCAAACTTGTTAAAGCGTGCCCACTGGTGGCACCAAGAAAGAAAAGCCAGGCAGGGCAGGCCCAGAATTTGGGTGACTCCGGCTGAGGCCCCACCCAATAGGCAGGTTTCTGCCAGGCCTGCCCATTCCCCCCCCTCCCCGAACCCCCAGGGGGCGGGGGTGGGGGGGATACAAGCTTGAGCATCCTGCCAGACTGATGACATCTTAGTGCTTTTCCAAGTTCTCTTTGCCTGGACCCAGTCCCGTCCCTCAGCTCAGAATAACCACATGAATTGCCAGGATCGTGGTTCTACCCAGCATCCTGTACTGAGTGCATGGCTTATGTCAATCTTGCAAGGCCTTGCCTTTCCAGGTTCCCGGTCCGCTGGAGAGAGACTCCGAGCACGTCTCCACAGTCAGACTATGCTTGAGTCTGGGACTGTCCTGGGCTGTGGCACCAGCATGAGGGACCATCTGACCTTGTCGAGCTGGGGAAGGGTCCAGGTCCAGGTCCACCGAGGAGGTGGTTTTGGTGTTTGGATCTCAAAAGACAGGCTGGATTTCCTGGAAATCCAGGAAAAAAGGCCGGGAGTCCAGGGGAGACCAGCCAGGCAGGAGGCCGCAGGGACGGGGCCTATAGAACTAGAGAGAAACCCAGGGGGAAGTGGGAGTGAGAGGAGGCCCCTCATGTACCCAATCCCCCCGACGCTGGGCTCCTGTGTGGCTATGCTGGTCTCTCGGGCCTTACATGTCTTAAGGGGCGGGATATTGTCATTGGCTTGATTTTATTCATTTATTTTTTCTTTTGAAGTAATTTTAGATTTACAGCAAAGCTGTTTGAACAGTACAGAGAGCTCCCATATACTCTTTTTTTTTAACGTTTTATTTTATTATTTTTGATACAGAGAGAGACAGAGCATGAGAGGGGGAGGGGCAGAGAGAGAAGGAGACACAGAACCGGAAGCAGGCTCCAGGCTAGCTGTCAGCACAGAGCCCGATGCGGGCCTCAACCCCACGAACGTGAGATCTGACCTGAGCCGAAGTCGGAGGCTTAACCGACTGAGCCACCCAGGCGCTCCTCCCATATACTCTTTACTTAGCTTCCCTTAAGGTCACATCTTCCATAACTATCAAAATCAGGAAATTAGCACTGAAACTTTCTTTGATCAACTGTTCTAAAAAACCTCATTCAAACTGGGCTGATTTCCGCACTCATGTCACTTTTCTGGTCCAGGATCCAGTCCAGGATTCGAATGCATTTGCTTATCTTATCTCCCTTGTCTCCTTCCGTCTTTGTCTTGACACTTTTGAAGAATACCAATCCGCTATTTTGTGAATGTCCTTCCATTCAGCCATGTCTGATGTTTCCACACGACAACTTTAGTTTTAATTCACAAGTGATCCTTATTCATTGTAGAATACTTAGAAAATGCAGAAATAAATATAATACATATATATGCATATATTTTTATATATGCACACACATATGGATTTAATAGGGTTATTCTGTACATGCTATTCTGCGCCTGCCGTTTCCTTAAATGAGCATTCCAAGCATGGACTATAGAATCAAGTGTGCTTGTCTCATATCTGGGGCCAGGGATGGGGAGATAAATGAGAGAGGAGGGAGAAGGTCAAGTTGGTTGGTTGGTTCTGATCCCATTGAGCAGAACATATGCCGGGCTGGAGAGGAGGGCGAGAATCAGCCCAACAGAAGCTCCTCTGTCCCTGGTCACCTGGGCATGCTGTGTGCTGCCCCACACCGGGGGTGACCACAGAGCACCAGGCCTTGGAGTCCCAGCAGATTCTCAGTCTGGGGGCCTATAGCATCATAGACAGGCATGTGTTTTTCTAAGGACATGAGTCCAGAGAGTGCATTCTAAAACCAGGAGCTCGGGCCAGCAAGTGAAATCTATACCTGGGTCAGATGTAGTCCATAATGGGGTGGCCGAGGGTGGACAGGAGCGGTGTCTGCCAGCCCACTTCCTCCAGCCACTGTTTCCTAAACACCTGCAGTGGGGCCTGGAGAGCAGGGCCTTTGCCCAGGGCCTTTCCATGGGAATGAGGGGCCAAAAATACAAGGAGAACAGAACTAAGGAGGGGCTCCACTGAGGCCCTGAGCTCTTCCCCTCAGCTACCCTGGGACCCCCCCCCCCCCCCCCCCCCCCCCCCCCCCCCCGGCTACCAGCAGCAAGCGGTAGTCTCAGGCTCCATTGCAGTCATGATAATGACATACTAGGGTGACATGGATTCCAAGAGATTTTCCATCATCCCTACCAGC
>PJEM01000718.1:381957-419338 GCA_004023845.1 Helogale parvula
AAACTATATAAAAGTATTTATTTTGCATTAGTTAGAGATCCATAGGGGGTTATAGATACAGCTCAGAGAGGTTCCCCCCCCCGCCCCCCCGTAATTACATCCTTTGTAACAACGGTCCCATCAAACCCAGGTAAATGACGTTGGTAAAATGTGTCCACACTTGGCCTTCTTCTCACACATGTAGATTCATGTCACCACCACAACCAAGATACAAAACTGCTCCAACAGCACAGAGATCTTCCTCCTGCTGTTTTTTGATCGTCCCCCAACTCCCTCCCTCCCCTCCCTCACCCCCCTGAAAAGCACTAATTCTAGTCTATAATTTTGTCATTTCAAGGAAGTTATACAAATACATGGAACCAGGAGTATGTGGCCTTTAGAGACTGGCCTCTTCCACGCAGCGTGGCCCCCCTGAGGTGCACCTGGGTTGAGGAGTGAGTGCCAATCCTTCCTTCCTGTGGTCCCTCCAAGTACTCTCCAGGGCAGATGTGCGACGGTTCCTTTAACCACTGACCCATTGAGAAACATGTTAGTTGCTTACTAACAGTTTGTAGCTATTCTGAATAAAGCCGCATGAACGTTCACATGCAGGCTTTGGTGTGGGTGTTGTTTTCACCTTTCTGGGAGAATGCCCGACTGTGAGACTGTTGGCTTGTACAATGAGCGTATGCTTAACGTTTTATTAAGAAACTGACAAACTGTGCTCTGGAGTGCCTGTACCATTTTAAATCCCCACCAGCAACGGAGGAGCCTGTTTTGTTTGGTTGACCATTGAATTCAGATTTCCCATGTGAAAATGATATCAATTTCAAAATGTGATCTTCAAGTGCAAATGTTACGGTGAGGAAGGACATGGTGTATTCCGCTGGTCTTTCATTCAGACAGTGTGTGAGCCTGCTGGTGCCAAACCTGGGTGGAACCGGTGACCAGGTGACTCACAGCTCCCCCGCCCCGCCCCCCCCATGACCCAGGCCCAGCTCTTCAGCGCACACATAGCAGGGGAGGGGGGAGGGAGTAGCTAATTACCTGATTACCTGCCTGGTGTGAGTTGACTCATCAACTTTTTTTACAAGATGACAGGGGGATGCCAAGAGCTGACCCAGACAACTGTGACCCAGGCAGTATTCTCTGAAACAGAGTCCAAGGAAGTCTTTTGACTTTAACCCTTTTCACTAGTTAAGTTAATTGATTCGATGTTTAACTAATTTAAAAAGAAATAACTAAGAAGATCTCTAGAGTCAGCCAGTTAAAACATGAAACAGTTCAGACACACTGGTGTTTGATGTTTTCAACTCCTTAATTCACCTGCACTGTGGCCAGAGGCAAATACTGTGATGCCTCTAGAAGCTCATTCCAGAATCTTCCAGCTGAGGACGCTCACCTTTGTGTCTTGCTTAAATTAAACCTGCAGCTTTACAGTAATTTCAGCCTGCCTCTTCTTCTACTCTGCTTATATGTAAACGCCTGTCTGAAAACCTGACCGCCAAGCGGTTTCTGGTCACCTGTGCTGACTGAAGTTACTGCAGAGGAGTCAGGGCTCACGACAGGCCTGGCTCAGGGCAGGTGCCGTCCCTGTCGGTCATGACATCCCCTTACAGCTGAGTTTTCAAAGGGAGAACTCCTTTCCTTTGTTCTTCTGTGCTTCCCTTTCAATTCTGTGTGCTGCGGGGAGCATTTACCCAAAAGTAAGCTCAGTTTACCCATCTGATTTCATCTTTATTGCTGCCGTCCCTCCCTTCACTCCCTGCCCCACCACCATGTAGCCTCCCCCCCCACGCTCCTGCAGGATGAGGGAGCTAAGGACCTCCACGCCCAGGGTGCCACCGATTCCCACCATAATACCCAGGATGCCCCCTGCAAGGGAGGACACGGGACAGGGAAGGAGGATTACAGAGTGGGGCTGGGGAAGAGCCGGGCCCTGGGAGGGAAGGGCAGGAGGGGCTGTGTGGGAAGCGGTGATGTCAACCTCCCCGCATTGCCTAGGCCTGCTCTAGCCTCCCTGCACCAGACCCACCCTTACTCTGGAGGCCCCCCAGTGTGCTCAGGTTCCATAAAATAGAGTCATTCAGAACAAGGCCAAGAGCCTGGCTGTGCTACTTACTTGCTGTGAGACCCTGGGCTGATCACAACCACTCTGAGCCTCAACAATGGAGAAAGTAATCGTAAAGATCTCGGAAGACAGCTCTGGGGGTTCAATAAGGACATTCACAGAAGAGGGCAGCAGGTTGCAACTGCTCCAGAAATATAAGCCCCTGTGTTTTATTGTCGTTTGTCATCTGGACCTTTTAGTAGATACTAAGTTCTTAGAGAAACTTCCAGCTGTGAACCAACAGCTATTTACTGAGATGCTACCACTGCTCAGAAGCCATTAACAAGGGGATAAGGTAAGTCAGGAACCCTGTCTTAAAGGAGCCCTGCATGAACATGGGAGCACACCCCAAGGTAGAGGAAAGAGAGACAAGCCAGGGTGCACAACCCCCATTGCCAAAGGCTTCAGGAACTAGGTAGCTGTCGGGATACGCTGACTCAAGGCAGGGGCTTGGCATTCTTGAAGGGCTTGGACTGAGGGATTAGATGTTCGCTTGTTCAGACAACTGTGGACTTCCTGTGGCCAGGAGGTTAACAAATAAATACATGCCATCAGGCTGTAAGGGAAGAGGGGACTGCCACACTTCCAGGCCATGTAGTCACTACACAAGTACTTATTGAGCACCTACTGTGTGCCAAGCATGGGATGTAAAGATGGCAAAGGCACACATAACCCCTGCCTTCTGGAGTTTGATCCCTATCGAGGCAGAGGGAGACTAGCCCAGGAGCCCTGTAAATGGAGCTCGGCTGTCAAGGTGCAGGAAAAAGCAGAAGCCATGGTAGGTACTGCACACAGAGGGGATTCAACACAGGGAATTGATGCAGTTGATGAAAAGCTGAATGAGCAGAACGGAGATGCTGAGGCAGCCAGAAGTAAGCACCCAAAGTGGCTGGAGACCAGAGAGGGTGGCCAGTGCTTGGACATCCAGAGAAAAACCTGCCCTGCTGGTTCTCAGGCCTTTGAGGAGGGCCACGGAAACCCTGGGGTTGGAGCCAACTGGCAGCTGCTGCTGCCAGAGTGACAGTGACAGGACCCAGACCAGCCAGCAGGAAGCCCCCACCACCCTCCTCCCATCCCAGGCCTCCTCCAGGCCTCCACCATAACCTAGCAAAACTCCAGCTTCTGAGGCGGGCTGGGAATTCTGGCCTGCAGATTCCAGCCCACATCAGAGCAGACCACAGAAGGGCGGGCTTGAGCCGAGAGACCCTTGGAACTAACTGGCATGGTCCACATCTGCACACTCCCTTCTGCCCAGGTCTGGACTTACCCTGACCGTCTGGCCATCTCTGAACTGGTGGCCTCTCTCAGTTCAGACAAGACAGGCACCAAGCTGCTGCCGGAAGGTCAACCCACCAGGACGGTTTCACTTAACTAACAGGTGTTCTGAAGGAAATAACCGGACCCTCCTGCAGAGGGTAGCAGGGTGCATTCTGACCTGCAGGAACACAGGGAGCCCCAGAGAAGAAGTCTCACCAATGAGAAGTGCCCCTCCTGCTGCCAGCGGCCTCCTGGGAGCTCTTTGCCCAGAGAACTTTCCCCTGGGGCACCGCAGACCTGTGGGAGGCAGGGGAGGTTCCTGGAGTGTTGTCCAGATTGGCAAGGGGCAGGAAGCAGGCCCAAGTAGGAAGGGGTGGGGGGCCCACACCAGGGTTCCCTGGCCTTTACCCAGCTCATCCCTGCCAGCCCCACCTTTACCTCTTCCAATACCTGCCAGACAGCCCTGCCCCTCTGATGTCACCACGTGGTCAGACCTTCCCCGTCTTGGCCAGAATAGATGTCTGCTTGGGGCCCACACAGATCTTTCAACAAAGCCAGCCCATAACCCAGGTTCCCTACCCTCCTGCCTCAAGCTATACTTAGAAGGTCCCAGGTGGGTCTGAGAGGAGGACCAGATATCATAGGTTTGGGACCCCAGAGTCTTCTGACCTGTATCAAAAAAGCCTGACTCAGGCTTGGAGGGGATCTCCAAGCTTTGCCTTCTGCTTTCCAAGCTGCTCACAGCCCATTCCGCCCCCCACATCCCATGCCCATCTTGACATTCTCTCTCCCCAGGTGATGCTGGATGGACACAGGAGGCGGTGGTGTGTCTATTTGACCACCATCCTCTCTGACGGCACCTTGATGTATAGTTCTTCCTATGGGCTGGGGAGGGCGAGGGGGTAGTGAGGGCAGCAGGGGTGGGAGAGCGTCCCAGGGAGTCCCCTCTGCTCTCTGAGGCAAGATGTTCCCGATCTGGACAGTTTCTAGGGCCTGTGAGGTAATGGAACAGGAAATGGGTGGGAATGGAACAAATGGGTGGTTGTCCCCATTCTGTCCCCTCTCTGGCTGAAATGCCAGTCTATGGTTGGGCCACAGTGGCAGGCCAGAAGGTGTCAGCTGGTGCCACCTGCATGGTAATCAGGCCCAGGGAGGTGACACTGAGCAGCTAGAGAGTGGAGGGTCCAGCGACCCGCCTTCTATCTCCTCCTCAAGTCAGCAGCATGTACAGAACACTGCTTTGTGCCAGGCTCCATGCCCCACACTGGGCACACAAAAACCACAGGGCAGAGTCCTATATTCAGGAGCCTTGGGCCTTGGGAGGAGGCAAGAGAGAGAAAATAACCCCGAGGGAAGTTACACCTTATGATGCACTGGGGGCTTGGCAGTCAAGAGTGGCTTCCTGGAGGAGGTGACCCTAGTCTGGGCCCTGCTCTCAAAGGTCTGGTCATAGACAGGTAGGGAGGGGTAACTGAGCAGGAGTCAACCAGCACTAGAGTGCATAGTGATATCACTAGGGGTCCTCAGTGTCTGACAAAGAACAGGATCATGGTTATTGGACACAAAACATCTGCAGGTTCCTGAGGGAAGGAGGAGGTGGGGGACCTCCCCTGAGCCCAACTCCTGGGCTCATCTGGTGACTTTAGAAAGAGACTGAGGTTGGGGGAAGCCTTTCCACCAGGTATCTGCTTTTACCTCTTTTCTGTACTTTCTAACTTTCCTAAGGTTAAAACAAGTTTTTAAAAAAAAAGGAGAGTAAAAACCATTTTGTCCTAAAAGTGTTTTGTTTTTTTTTTTTTTTTTACAAGAGACAAGAAGGAAAAGCTCTTTAGACTTTGGATGTTTTTATTATCCTACTTTATGTAAATCAATCAGTCAGACTGCTCCGTCAATAAAAAGCTTGGTCAGTGGGGGGTGCTGTGGTCTGAATGGGTGGGTGCGGCCCGGGGGAGGAAGCGAGGAGGGAGGGGAGGAAGGCGGAGGCCACCCCCCCTCTGAGTCATCAGTCCCTCCTTCACTGCGGCATCCTGCCCCTCCCGGGCACACACCCCAAGGTAGGCGCAGACTTTCCCTGGCCAGCGGCCAGCCCCTCCTTTGCCTTGTGGGTACCAAGGCCTCCCTGTGTGACTTGTTTGGCCAGGAGTGGTGGTGGCTGCAGCTCTGGGCAGGGCTATTGTTCCTGGAGTGGACCGGATAAGACACGGGCCCTCACCGGAGGCCAAGGGGCCTGGACCACCATTTCCTGCTACCCTTAAAGCCGCAGAGAAAACTCTCACTCTAAGTCAGAAGGCAGTGACTAGGTGTTTGAAAGTGTCCTAGGGTAAATTATGGAGCGTGGAACTTCCATATAATGCTAGCTGAGTGCAGGCCCTGGATCGCAGGCCAGGCCTGGCCCGCTCCCATGAGTAGCTTTGGGAGAGCCACTTGGCCTCTCTGAACCGGTTTCCTCCCCTGTATGAAGGAGGTAATGATTCTCCTTCAGAAGTTTCACGGGCTGGCAGGCCCCACACAAGGCGAGGGAGCCACTCCCTGGGCGGTAGACAGCGCCCCCTGGGGCACTGGGGTCTCCAAGCTGGGTGAGGACTGCCCAGGAGCGCCTGGTGGCCTAGAGGGGGCCAGCACCACCCAGTGGTGTCCGCCCTGGCTCTTCCACATGGAGTTCTAGTCACTGCAGATATGCGACACTCCAGGACCCCGCCCACCTGTCCCACCCAGGGGTCCTGTCAGCTTCGTCTGCTCCCTTCCTCTCCCAGGCTCACACTGCCCACATGGGCCCCAGTGTGGCCCCCAGGTTCCGGATGGGCTCCTGCTATGGCAGCCATGCTGTGGGGCTCACATCAGGAGTGTCTTTGCCCCGGAGGGTGCTGTGGGGGAAAGGGCTCTGAGAAGGGGTGCACACCAGCACGGCAGAGGCTCTTGGCTAAAGGAAGGAAGGCATTCTAGAGCCAAGGTTTCCACACACCGAGTGTGGCCCACAGAAGAGAGATACTTTTATGGTATGGCAACCTGGTACATGTGTGCCGCCTGTGTATGTGTGCGTGTGTGTGTGTGCGCGTGCGCAGTGAAACAACAGATTCGGGGCACTGTTTCCCTTTCCCATGGGTAATGCACTCCTGTTTGCTAGTCCAGCCTACTCAGTCTTTGAATGTTGTTGGTGATGAACTAATCGGCTAGGGGGGCTGACAGAGGCTCAGTGAGCCTGCCCAGAGTGAGAAGAGTGAGCCAGGCTGGGCTTGCTGGGCCACGGCCCGAGTTTGGTCTGGGGGTCTCGGGGAGCCAGCGGGACGCTGTAAGAGAGGGGTGAGGTCCTAGGCACCCCAGGTAGTCCTCAGCAGTGCTGACCTCAGCTCAGACTGGCTTGAACCAAATAGACTGTGTCACATTCTGGGAAGTCCAGACCTCGGCCAGCTCTACCTCTGGGCTGGTTCTTTGGCAGCATAGCTGTGTCACCAGGGCCCAGGCTGTGTCTCTCCACCTCTGTCCTCTTCCATTTCCTAGCTCCAAGCCTAATACCACCCACAGCAACGGCCAGACCAAGAACGGAGACGGTCTCGTCTTGGTCTCCTTAGGCAGGAGGAACCTTTTCCCAGGAGACCCCTGAAGTCTTCCCCCTGGAAAGGCTGGACTCGGTCACACCAATGTCCCAACCTGGGCATGCAATGAGCCCAGTGAATGTTGGACAATCACCAGCTATATCCCCTCCCTGCCCACACCTCCTACCAGTAAGCCCAGCTGGGAAATTGAAGGAAACAATTTAAACGAAGAAAACTGTCTCTGCAACCCTACTTCCTGGCATTATCTGTAGTGGCTAAAGCTGGAGACACCCACCATGCAGGCACAGGGACCTAACTGAGGAAATGGCGTTCATCAGCTTGATGGGGTGTAATTGTGGCATTGAAAAGTAGGGGCAGTCCTCATTACCGGATTCTCTATCTGCAAATTTACCTATTTGCTACAACTTATTCACAGTCCCCAAATCAATACTCACAGCACCCTCATGGTTATTGGCGGGCCTGTACCGAGCAGCAAAAAGTTTGGAGTGTCTGATGTGCATTTCCCCCAAAAGCTGAACAAGACCATGTACCTTCTTGTCCCAGCTCTTGTCCTGTCAACAAGCGTCCTTTCCAAAGTCTGTTTGGGGCCACGTCTTTCATATTTTTGGGCTCTGCATTGGTGATTTTGATGTAGAAAATAGTCTTTCAGTTCCTGCTAAAGTGTGTCTAGGGTTTCATCATGAGAAGCCTGTGACTTGCCTTTCATTAGACTGTGCATGTTAGACAAGGTTATAGTGCCGTTGGCCACGAGTTCAGTGTTGATGAATCAACAGCATGTATTAAATAATGTGTCTTTACACAGGCACACACCTTGCATAAAGGTACGTGTTGACCAGTTGATGAAAATATTGTGACCAGAGGTTTTGCAGGAGCCTGACTCCTATTTCTCCTGGGAGCCAATGGCTTCGTGTTCACAGAGCCAGTGCTCAGGCCAGCTGACTAGAACTACCTTGAGTAACAAGAATCAATTTTATTATCAAGCCACGTAGCAAAAGCCAAAAATATATAAAGAATATAAAATGTATGTCCATCGTGGTTTACAACTTTATAGAAAATACGTATGTGTGGACCCTAGGGCTTGAAGGGAACCTAATATACCAAAACATTCCTTGACTGTCAACATCATTTTTACAATCGATTTAAAATCTTCGGGTTGAAAAAGAATAACAGCTCTCCTTCCTGCCATATGGTTTTGGTTTGAGTCATTACAATTGGCCTGGAGTGAAGGCATTTTGATTTGACAACATCAGCCCCGCCCCCCCCCCACCCAGGGACGGACACGTGCCCCAGCACAAACACAGTGGATATGTTCGAAGGAGCATTTTGCACCAGAATAATGGAGCCCAAAGTGCAACCCCAAGATGAGTTTCATCTTATTTTTCCATTTTAAAGAACGTGCATCCAATAGTTGCACATAGTGGCTCTATTCTCAACAGCCAGAAAGAGGAGGCAGCCCAGAACTCTGTCAATGGAGGAATGGATGAGCAAAATATATATGTGGTATGTTCATGTAATGGAATATTATTCAGTCTTTAAAAAGGAAGGAACTGGGGCGCCTGGGTGGCTCAGTCGGCTAAACGTCCGGCTTCGGCTCAGGTCATGATCTCACAGTTTGTGGGTTCAAGCCCCGCATCAGGCTCTGTGCTGACAGCTAGCTCAGAGTCTGGAGCCTGCTTCGGGTTCTGTGTCTACTTCTCACTCTGACCCTCCCGTGCTCATGCTGTATCTCTCTCACTCTCTCTCTCAAAAATAAATAAAAGCATTAAATATTTTAAAAATAAATAAAAAATAAAAAGGAAGGAACGTCTGATGCAGGTCACAACATGGATTAACCTTGAGGCCATTATGTTCTGTGAAATGAGCCAGTCACAAAAAGACAAATCCTGTATGATTTCATTCACATGTTGTCCTTATAGTAACCAAATTCACAGAGACAAAAGATTGGGACAGGGACGGGGAGGAGGGGAGAGTTAGTGTGGAGTGGGTACAGAGTTTCAGTTTCACAAGATGAAAAGCGCTGTAAATGTGGATGGTGGTGATGGTCGCACAACACCGTGAATGCACTTAGTACCACTGAATTATACCTCTTAAAATGGTTAAAATGGTAAATGTTGTTCTGTGTATTTTATAGAATTTTCTTTTTTCTTTTTTTAATGTTTATTTGTTTTTGAGAGAGAGAGACAGAGTGTGAGCAGGGGAGGGGCAGAGAGAGAAGGAGACCCAGAATCCCAAGGAGGCTCCAGGTTCTGAGCTGTCAGCACAGAGCCCAACAAGGGGCTCTCACAAACTGTGAGATCACGACCTGAGCTGAAGTCAGACACTTAACCAACTGAGCCACCCAGGTGCCCCTATACAATTTTCTAAAAATTTTCTACAATGGCCAAGAGACCCTGGACTTAAAGCTCATCGGTCAGGGGTTCCTGAATGTGAGGGGCCGTGGATTACCTCATCCTGAGGGAGTCTCCTGGGAGTCTGGGTTCCCACAGTGGGCAATGCTAGAATGTGTCCTTCACCGAGTCTGTTCCCCCACCCCCCGCCCCGGGCCATCAGTGGGGACCAGGAGCCCCCAGCTTGCTTGGCACCGTTGACCTCTTGGGGCCTTACTGTCTTCATTTGGGCCTAGTCCTTCCGGCCTGAAGTTTCTGAGGCTTTATGGTGGAGCCTGCATTCCCCCAAGTCCCAGGGAAGGGAAGGAGAGGCAATGCTTCGTGAAAATTAAGAACAAGTGGTAAGCAAAGGAATGCGGTGTCGGTGGTGAGACCCGCCACACTGAGGTACTGCCCAGCTATGCAGAAAAACCTGCCAGCAGGGTCTCGCCCCAGCGCTCCTCCCTGGCTCTCCCCCCCTGGCCTGCCCCACCCGGGCCCACACCTCCCGCCTAGGCAGGGAGTCCCGCAGCGTTTGTACTCCTCCTTTGCCTTTCACATGGGGTCACCTCCAGGGCGGTGTCTGTCTTCAGAACCTCTCGGTGCATGAAGTTCACCTGCTCTGCCCATCAGAGACCTCAGCTCCCAGCTTCTCTATTTGGGCGGACGGTTCATCGTCCCCAAAGAACAGGTGATTCTCCTGTCTCTGCCATCTATAAGCCTTGACCTTTGAAGCCAGCCTCCATCATCTGGCATAGCGTCTTCTTTCTTTCTTTGTAAATATAAATGTTTTTTTAATTCGTTTCAACACTCAAAACCCTGTCAAGCAGTTCTCCCGAGAGCCTGGGGCACTGGTTGGTTTATTGGGTCTTATTCCAGAAATATCCTGTGGATCTCCAAACAAATGCGCGTGCGCACGCGCGCGCGCGCACACACACACACACACACACACACATTTTCTTCTTTTTCTACAAAAATCATAACCCACTAGGCACGCTGGCCTGTGCCTCATATAGTTCTTAGAACTTGCTCCATTTGGCATACAAAGATTTTTTTTCATTTTTTTTTTTTTTTTGAAACTTGCCGAGACGTGATTCCACTCTGCAGACATAGTTGCTTTGGGTCTCTCAGGATGCAGATTTAGGATGGATCTTATCTTTTCCGTAACCAGCAAGGCTCCAATAAACAACCTTATACTTTCACCATTTTGTTCCTATGCATTATTTATAGGACAGATTCGAAAAAATGAAATTGTTAGATCAAACAATACGCATATTCAGTGTTTTAGTTGAGATTGTCAAAATAATACAGCAGTTGATGGCACCGTTACGTAGCCTGGAGATGGCAGTGGATCTCAGCCTGGGCGCTGCAGGTGGGCTTGGGGGGCCTGTGAGTCGCCAGATTTGTAGACAAAAATCATGTGTGTGCATAGGTACGTTTTTCTAGATGACCAAACCTTCCATCGGCTCCTCAGAAGGATGTGTGTCCCCTAAATGTTCTCTCACTCACCCCGCTGATGGTTCTTCCAGCTCTCCCAGAAGTGAACACCCCCCCCCCCCAAGCAAGCCTGGTCCTGAGCATTCCCTCCCCTGAGTCTTTCTCAAGGAACATTCCCTCCGGTCTTCTGTGCCATTCCGAATGGTTACGGCTAACGTGGCCAACAGTGGTTACCACACACTCACTGAGTGCCGGGGAGACTTAGCTAGTTCTCACGAGAATCAGGTGAGAGAGGCGATCCCACCTCTCTGTTTGATGGACAGGTACATGGAAGTATAGATGAGCCAAATAACCTGCCAAGCAAGCAGAGCTGGAATTAAAACCCAGGAGGAGGGATGCTGTGTGTGTAAACGGGGTGGGTAAGACGGGAAACAAAGTGAGAGGCTCCCAGGGTTCTTTGGCCCTCACTGCACCGCCTGGGGAACTTTACACAATGCAGCCTCCCTCCGCAGCTCAGTCAGAAGCTCCAGGGTAAGACCTAGACCCCGGGGATTTCTCAGAGTCCCCAGGTGGACTTTCAAAGACCCCAGGAGTAATAGGACTCAGAGCACAGCTCTGAGGAAAAGCCCTGGGTATCCAGGTATTTTAGAATCTCCTTACCTCTACACCATACTTTTTGTTGATTCTTTTCCTTTTTAAGGAGCAATCACAAAAATAAGCATCAGGGGTATACTGCTTGGCACAGCTGCCTTCCAAAATAATAGGCATTTTCCCTCAAAAGTGAGCCCAAAAAAGGGGGTTTTTCTTAAAGTATTTTTTTCAACTCACAGATTTCAATTTAGTTGTTACATTTCAACTCACAGCTGTTATCCTTATCTGATATCAAATTGTCCTATCTTTGGTCAGCAAGAGCCTTCTGAATCCTCCTGACCTAACCCCTGGTACCTTTGAAAGTTTTCTCACTCTGTGATAAGATGTTCATTCAGAGCCCAACTTCTCTGCCACAGGCCTGGAATCAGCATTTCTCTCAGGGGCCAATCTGGGCGAGACTACTCAGTTTCTATATTCTAGTCCTTTAACCAGCTCTCTACATGCAAGGGAGCTATTCTCCACGCTCGAAGGAGAAATAAGCGACCAAACTTACTGTTACACTCTGCCCTACCGTAAAAGCTCTCTTCAAATTTCAGCTCAGCCTTTGCAGAATGCATAGACGAGTAATCTGGGGGTGTTCGTAAGAAACAGACTCTGAGCAAAGTTGTACTTGAAATACACTCAATGACAGTATCTTACTATGATAAAGTATTCTTCCATTTTGAGGGCTAGCCCCAAACATCGAAAAATGTCTCCTGCTCTTGGGAAATACAAACTGAAGGTTAAAATAAGAGAGCAGTTTAGCCTGCCAAGAACATTTGGAAAGCTAAATATAGATTTTAAAAAAAAGTAAGGACAAATACTCGAAACTGGCTTACCTATAAAGAATCCAATTTAGACTGCTTGAAGCAGAAACGAGGTAACAAATACTGGGTTTAAATTTACCTGGAGTGTGTCCTTGGCCCTGGTCCTTTCTTCTGTCCACAAGGTAGAGGGTCTGAAAATAAAAAGTAACATTTCTCTTCATAACATTGATTATGCAACACTTAAGCCATTTCTAGAAGATTCTCAAGTAATTTTAACCGATACCCAAACACTCAGAGGCCCCTGCCCTCAGGGGTAAACTCTGGTTGTCAGAAGAGATCAAGAGCTGTCCTCCCCCACGTCCTGTGACCTCAGGCCTCAGTTCCCTCCAGTCCGGCACCACCTCACACACCGTGGTGAGAGCTTAGTGTGACGTGTGAATGATGTGTATCTGGCAGCATCTGCCCAGGGCAGCCTCTGATGGCAGCAGGGGGCAGTGGTGGGCCCCTCTGCAGCCACTGATAGGCACAGTTGGGCTGAGGCACCCTGGCACACCGCCCAGGTCTGGCAGAGGTGAACTGGCAATAAACAGTGGCAGGTATGAAGTGGCAGTTTTCTGGTCTCAGAAAGTCCAAGGAGTCAGAATTGCTGTAAAGACTAAATGAGTCGGTCTAAGCAAATGCATTTTACAAACTGTAAAGCACCTGATCAAAGTATCATCATTGATTCATTCCGAAGGATGTTCTTTGACTCCATCCCCACCCACCGTGTATTAGGCCCTGTGCTGGGCACTGACATTCACGTCAGTGAATGACACAGACCACGCTCTGCCTTCCAAGGTCTAAAGTGAATCTAAAATTTTACAAGTTCTGGTGCAGTCCCTAAATCCCAAATGCTATTCCCTCTAGTAGCTAGCATCATTAGGGTGTTAACAGTGTGCCGGCATTTTTATGCACTTCCCAAATCTTGGTGCAGAGGATGCTTACCAGATGCCCAAGGCACCTGCAGACCCCTGTCACTGAGATCAAAATGCAAGAGCCCAGTTGAAGGGGGACAGCAGCTTCTGTCCCTCAACACCCCCCTCCTTCAGGACAAGCTGGCCAACTCACTGACAAGTAGTCCCAGGCTCAACCTGAGGTTTCCAAAATTCATGTGGACACCAACTATTGATATCTGGGGAAATGTGCTCCCAGAGCTGGGATTTACATAAAGGTAAAGCTTCTGAATGTGTTGTCCAGCCCAGTAAGAGCCTTGGGGTCAGCTTCCTAATCAATTTTGGCTTCTCGCCTCCTGCTCCTTTTCTCTCTTTAAGAGCTCATAAATTCTCTGTAAATCCAAAAGTGATTTTTCTCTCCAGAATAACAGCAGTGGAAGCTGTCAGGGATCGTTGGCATATCCATGTCAATGTTTAGCTTATTTATAAGGTGAGAACTGCTGGTCCCAGGAAGCCAGGGATATGTTATGAAAATCAGAACTGAAAATTGCATATCTTTCAGCTGACCTAGACAGAAGTAACTGGACTTGTTTAATCCAGAAGTTCTCTAATAGCATCATTCAGAAGTAAGCTACTCCCACAGTCAGTCACAACCCAAATTCACCAAACATAGGAGGGGAAAAGTGAGCAGGAGTGAAAGTTAACAGAAGCCACAAACTGCAGAATCAGGCACTAAGATTGAGAAAAATGGAGTTATCAGATATTGAGTATGAAATTAATGCCAAGCAAAAGTAATACAAAGATACCCACGCTTCAACACAGACTGCAGAACACCAAAGACAGAAGACTCCCAGAAATGCCAGATACCTAAGACAGAGACCTACAGGAGAGCCACAGTACAATGGACAGCTGCCCTTTCAGCAGCCACAATGGCAGCTGGAATACAATGGAATAATATAGAAAGAGGTAGAACACAGTGAGAAAATATCTTAGAAGTGTGGAGAAGAAATAATTGTCAGGGGGGAAAATAAGCACATTTTCTGAGAAATCAAACTGACTGCTACCAACTGACCTTTCCCAAAGAAACTACTAATGATTGTACTGCAGGAAGAAAGTGATCCCAGAAGGAGTATCTTCGTGACTCAAGGTAGCGAAGGATCTCTTAAACTTGACCAAAAAAGCCCATTCTATAAAGGAAAAGATGAGCATAGTCAATTACATTAAAATTAAGAACTCAGTTCATCAAAAGGCATCATAAAACGTGTGAAACACATGCTGAAGGAATATATTTGTAATAATTCTAACAGCCAACAAGATCTACACTATTAGATTACTGTGAATCAGTAAGAAAAAGACAAACCCACAAGAAATTCTGAACCAATAAAAAACAACTAAAGATTTTACAGAAGATGAAATGTATGAAAATAATCTTATTTGTAATTGTATTTATAATCATAAAAGTCAAACCCTAATGGGATACGTAGAGATTCCAAGGAATCTACCAAACAACTTCTTCCAATAAGCAAGTTTAGCAACATGTAAGATACAATGTTAACACACAAAACAATCATGTTTGTATATCCTAGCATTGAACAACTGAGAAATAAAATTTTTTAAGTTTATTTATTTATTTTGAAAGAGAGAAAGAGAGTATGTGCAAGCAGAGAGAGAGAGAGAAAGAGAGAGAGAGAGAGAGAGAATCCCAGGCATGTTCCAGCTGTTGGTGCAGAGCCTGATGCAGAGCTTCAAGATCGTGATAAGAGCTGAAATCAAGAGTCAGGCACTTAACTGACTGTGCCAGCCAGGCACCCCAATAAATGAAATTTTTAAGAAGCAATACTATTTACAATAGCTCCACTCCCCAAAAATACTGAGGCATAAATATAAGGAAGTGTGTATGGTATCCGTATGCTAAAAAGTACAAAATATTGATAAAAGAAGACATAGAAACATCTCAATGATTGGAGAGGCATACTATGTTCATGAATTGGAAAACTCATCATAGTAAAGATGTCAGTTCTCCTCCAAATTGATCAATGAATTTAACAAAGTCTCAGAAGATAGATATTGTAGATATTGACAATCTGCTTCTAAAATTTGTATGGAAGGCAACAGAACTAGGGAAAGGAATGAGTTATCTCCTGAGACAGGCAACAATATGAGCCATCTGCACTGATACCTCTTTTTGATTACTGTAACTTTACACAAAGTTTTAAAATCTAGTAGTGTGATTCCTCCACCTCAAACCTGGGAGCCATCCTTGGGTCCCTCTCCTCATCATTCCAAATCTCCAGTGGTATCATAGTCCAACACATTCTTTTTTTTTTAAATTATTTTATTGCTTTATAAAAGAAAAAATTGTCCACTATGCAGTGTAAGAAGTAGAACATTATCACTTGGTACTCTCATTCCCAAACCCATCTCTCTCTCTCAGAAGGGTCATTCTCGGAAGGTGCAGAGGAGAGTGGGTTCTGAGGGAATTGGGAAGTGGCAATGAGTTAAAATTTTGTGTCTGTTGGATTTGAGGATCTTGAGGAGGCAAATCTAGGGCTGGGTTGGGGCAAATGAGATGCTCACGGTGCAAAACTCAATAAGGCTCTCACTTTCAGGATCTTGTAAGTATAGAATTGGCCCCTACTGTGGAACAGTGGCAAGTGGATGTGTGGGACTGAAGGCCTGGAATCACCGGCCTATATGATGCTTAGAAGCACAGATTTAACAGGAGAGAGAACCAAGGAGGCTCACAGGGACATCCTAAGGAGAACCCAGGAAGGAGAGGATTACAGAAACTCTGAGACAAACCAACAGCAAAACCACTAGGTGCTTATTGGCCCTTTCCCTCAGGCCTCTAACTGAACATGCTGTTTAGTGGGCATTTAGTCCTTTCCCTGGGCTCACCAACATGGGTATAAACTCAGTCCAAAGGCAAACAAAGACAGAGTTCAGAGAGAAGAGGGAAAAGATTTGGTTTCTCCACCAAAGGGATAATAAAAGGCTGGACGGAGTTGAGAGATGATTAAACTGGAATGGTATTGGCCAACTCTATCAGATACTATAGCCCAGGCACTGCGAGTGAGTGAGGGGAACCAAGAGAAGGAGAGTACTATTCCATGGTGAAAGTGAGCAATAGAAAACATGCTGCACAATGGTGTGGAATTGGGGGTGAAGGGGATGTGGTCCACTAAGGGCTCCAGGTCCTTTTTAAAGAAATAATCACAACTCATTTCAGCCTGTTCTGGCTTGGGAATGTGTTCAACTGTGGCTAGAACTATGGGTTTCTCAAGAAATGTCTAAAATCTAAATTTTTCATGTGAAATATCCTGTTTTAAATGTTGGCAACTTATTCAGAAGTGTTTCAAAAACCGTAAATGTCCACACTGCTTGGCTCGAGAAGACACATCCACAGGCCAAATTGCCCTGACTTCCTTCCACTGGTGATCTCTGTGTTAACCACTTGAACTTTCAACAAAGTCTACTCTCAGTCGGGCCCAGGCTTCCTTCCCCATTTCCCTCTTGATTTGCACCTAATTTCACCTGAAGAGCTTTAACCAGACACAGAGGAGAAGAGAGATGCCTGAAAAGGGAACTATGCCCAACACAAGCAATGAAGGCTGTTGTTTTATGGTTTTTTCTTACAGATATTTGGGTGCTGGGTCTGGATGCTGGTAGCTGCCACCCAGGTAGCAAACCCGTTGCTACAAGGATGGGTGATGTATGTCTCACTCACCTCCTTTCTCATCTCCCTGATGTTCCTGTTGTCTTACTTGTTTGGATTTTACAAAAGATACGAGTCCTGGCGAGTCCTGGTAAGAACCAAAGAGGGTGACCCAGGCCCCTGGGTTCCTCCTGATGTCTGTCCTGGGTACTGTGAGGACAGAAGTCTTTCTGGGTGGGGAAGGAAAAAGGCTAGGAAGGTAGGTGACTTCATTGCTCCATGGAGGAGGTGTGGACTGTTAAAAAGAGGGATCCCCCCATTTCAAAAGGGGTGTACATAAGTAAGGCGCAAAGGATGACTAATTACAATCATTTCAGATGGCATTTGAGAAGCAGAGACCAGGGACCAGAGGCCTTTTCAGGACTAGGTCACTATGGATCCAAGACTTTTTTATCTTCCCATGTTTACTATTTTTTTAATGTTTATTTTTGACAGAGAGATAGAGTGGACGCAAGAGCAGAGGAGGGGCAGGGCAAGAGCAGGGAGGGGAGACAGAGGATCCAAAGCGGGCTCCTGACAGTAGAGAGAGCCTGATGTGAGGCTCAGACTCACAAACCATGAGATCATGACCTGAGCTGAAATCAAGAGTCAGACGCTTAACTGACCGAGCCCCCCAGGCGCCCCTTCCTGTGTTTACTATTAAGCCAGAATGAAAGCATTCCTCTGGCACAGTAAGTTTTTCATTGCATTCCCCTCCATCATCTTCCTTGTTAGGAATATACATTTTCTATATAATGCTCATCCTCACGCATTTCTCTTTAAATTTTATTTATGGTTAAATCATGGGAGCAGCATTAAAGAAAACGATAGTAACACCAATTCTATGGTGCTCTCACAATCACTGGGTGCATTTTCCTACATTCCTTGCAAATTTTATGTAAAATGTATAATCATGCTGAACAATAATTTTGGATGTCCATTCTTTCATTAATATTAGGTCATTAAGTTGTTTTCATGTCACATCATCTTGATAACCATTTAAAATTTTTCTGTATTGGGGCACCTGGGCGGCTCAGTCAGTTAAGTGTCCTACTTCAGCTCAGGTCATGATCTCACAGTTCATAAGTTCAAGCCCCGTGTCAGGCTAGTGTGCTGACAGCTCAAAGCTTGGAACCTGCTTCAGATTCTGTGTCTTCTCTCTCTCTCTCTCAAAAATAAATAAACATTTAAAATAAAATAAAGTAAAATAAAATAAAATTTTTCTGTATTGAACAATTTAGAACATAGACAAAAGTAGGCAACATTATATTATGGATCTTCAAGTAACCGTAACCCAGGTTCCTGCACGGTTAAGTGTTTACCACACTTTCTGCACCTAGCCTTTTTTTTTTTCTTGAAGAATTTTAAAATAAATCCAAAACATGGCATTCCATTCTACACATTTCAGTATGCCTCCAAAGAAATATGCAAACTTCCTTACATTATCACACTTACGTAAAGTTATTAACCATAATTCCTCGGTATCTAAAATCCAGACCATATTCAGATTTACCTGATTACACCTGGAACGTCTTTTTACAGTTGACCTGTTTGATCAGGATCCTCACAGGGGCCATGCGTTGCACTTCGAAGTGATGGTTCTTGGGAATCTTTAATCTAGAATGGATCTCCCTGCCAGTGACTTGGTCAAAGAAAGCGGGTCAGCTGTCCTACAGAAGGTCCAACATTCGGGGTCTGTTTGTTTCTTCCTGGTGTCATGTGACTTGCTCCTCCAAGTCCCTGAATTGAAGATGGGCTAAACCTTTCTGGCAACAGCATTTCATTAGGTGGTTTCCAGTCATATCACATATGGTGACTGGTGGCCCCTCTTCCAATGTGACAGGCTTACCCATCATCGTTTCCCCTAATAACCTTTTTCATCTCCTAATAAGTTTTCCTGAGTTGAATATCTCATTAGATTTTGCAAAATGCCGATTTGCCTATGACGACATTCCTTCCAGAAACGATGACCATTTTTTAAAAACCTTTTTTAATGTTTTTTTTTTTTTTGAGAGAGAGACAGAAAGAGTGTGAGCAGGAGAGGAGCAGAGCGAGGGGGAGACACAGAATCTGAAGCAGGTACCAGGCTCTGAGCTGTCACCACAGAGCCCGATGTGGAGCTTGAACTCACAAACCTTGAGATCATGACTTGAGCTGAAGTCAGTTAACTGACTGAGCCACACAGGTGCCCCCTGATAACCATTTTTAATGGCTGCCTGACATTTTAGTTGAGTTGAAGAAAGAACACCACTGAGCATTTAGCATAGAGGTTCAAAATTTGTAATCTGGAGTCGTATAAGCCTGACTCTACCAACTCCACCACATGTTAGTAAGCCTCAGCCTCATCATCTGTAAATTGGAGATAATAATAGCAGTGGCCTTATAAAATTAGCTTTGGAAATAAAATGAGATAGCATGCATATATTGATTGTTAGAACACACATAGTGTGTTCTATGCCAGCACATAGTAGGTCTTCATAACGCTAATCGTTAAGAGCACAGGCTTGGAGTTAATCTGGCCTAGGTTCAAATCATGACGCAGCCATTTATTCATTTATTGACCTTAACCTTGAGCTTCTATTTCCTCAAGCTGGCACTAATGATAAACAGTACCCACCTCATAGTCGACAAGGTTGCATGAGATAAATGGGAAAAGGCTTAGCATGCAGTAAGCACTCACCAAGTGTCGGCTAGTATTGAATCATTGTTGCCATTTTTTTACGTTGGCTCCACACTAAGCATGTAGCCCAACATGGGGCTTGAACTCAGGACCTGAGTTGAGATCAAGAGTTGGACGGTTAACCGACTGAGCTACCCAGGGGCCCCTATTGCCATGTATTAATCCACTCTTGTTCACTATGTGGCTAGTTCATCAGAAACACTGAAAAAGAAGAAGGCAGGAGTTGGAAGAGCAGGCTTGTCTCTTTGGCTCACTCCTCCCAGCAGTGTAGTCAGAGAGGAAAGTACGCACCTGCTGAAGCGCCCACGTGACGCTGGCCGTGGCCTCTCCTCTGCCTTTCCAGGACAGCCTGTACCACGGCACCACTGGCATCCTGTACATGAGTGCCGCTGTCTTACAAGCACATGCCACCATCGTCTCTGAGAGCGTGGACCTGAAGAACTACTACATAAACACCGCAGCCTCGGTGAGCGCCGCACGGAACACGGGACCGCGGGCCGGGGCGCGCTGCACGGGCCTGACTCTGTCTGCGGCGGAACGGATGACCCTGAGCCTCGGGCTGAAGGGGCCTTGGAGGAAGGGAGGAGATGTGTGTGTGTCTGTCTTGTGTGTTGTGTGTGTGTGTTGTGTGTGTTCAGTCTGTGTGTGTATATGTTGTGTGTGTGTCTGTGTGTTGTGTGTACATGTGTGTCTGTGTCTGTGTGTGTGTTGCATGTGTCTGTGTGGGGGCACACACGTGCACATGTAAACAGCTGTGTGCCAGCTCAGAGGGTACCCAGCCCCGGTTCAGGTGCCACCGCACATCTGCTTTTCCCACCTCAGCCTTGCTCACGTGCACATCCACCGTTGCCCTCAGAATTTTTTTCTAAAACACAAACTGGAGTATATAAGACTTTCCATTCCTTGTAGAAGAGAACCCAAAGTCCTCCGCATGGCTGAACTGTTCCCGTGCTCTTTTATTTCAATGACGGAAGTCCACAGGGCTAACACGCCGGCTGATAGAATCCAGGGCCAGGTGGTCCGGCCAGTCGTGAGAAGAGCAGGACCCCCAAGACCTTCGATCCACTAGGACCAGAGACTCCGCCAGCTCTGCTGGCCTTTCTGCTGCAGCAGCAGCCTCTCTTCTCCCTTTGTGGAATGGCGCCCTCACCTGGCACCTCGCTCACAGCCAGCAGCTCTCTACCAGTGGCCTAACCTTCCTTAATCCTACCTCCAGCCCTTCTTAGAAAAGATCTAACACCGACTGGTGTAAACCCAACACCGACCAGTTGCTATGACCAGAAAGATCCAGGCCCGTGTCAGTCTGGGGGCTCCTGCCAGGATCAGGTGGCAGGAGGAAGGAGTGTGTCGTGGAGTGCTGTTCCCCATTTAAGAACGGGGTGCCAGGCAAGCACAGGTGTTCCAGCTGCCTTGGAGCCTGTCTGCCTCCTTTCCCTTTTCCTCAAACTATTTTAACCCCCTTAAACACCCACACCCCTCCCTTCCACGGTCCGGCCCAGCACCCTCGGACCTCTCTCCCGCGGCTCACCCTCCTCAGCTGCTCCAGCACCCTGGCCTCCTTGCTGCTCCCTGAGCGCACGAGACCAGCTCCCGCCTCCGCCCTGGCAGGGACGCCCTTGCTCCAAATCCCTCACCTCCTTCTGCTTCGTTCTCACATATCACCTTCTCAGGGAGGCCTCACCTTTCCCCTCCCCAGCGGGCCCCATATTTTCTCTGCTTTATTTTCCCCTGGGCACTTACCCTCATCGAACCTGCTACTCTACTGGTTTATCTCGCTTCTTTTCTGCTTCTGCCACCAAAATGTAAGCGCCATGAGGATAGGAATTTTTTAAGGTTTTGTGCACTGTTACAGCTACGGTCATTTTTGAAGTATAGCAAGTGCTTGAAAGGTATCTGCTGAATGACTAAGTGATTGAAGGAGCGAGAACAGGGTGTGAATGGACAGTGGGGCAAAGTGGGACTGGAAGGTCAGCCAGGCCTGGAAGGCCTATTAGGGGCCATGGCCTCCATCCTGAGAAGCGAGGACTCACCACACAGTTTCGACCACATGACCGGAGCAACATGATCACATCTTCCTTTTGGGACAGATCAGAGGGGAAGAGCGAGCAGAAGAGGGCAAGTCGAGGCCACAAGAAGTCTTGGCGAGGGATGATGGCGGCCAAGACAAGGGAGTAGTGGGCACAGCAAGAGACGGGCCGGCAGTACACGCAGATGAGTTTGGGGATGGCTTTGGACATGGGTCGGGGGGGAGGGAGGAGCCAGGCTGGTTTCTGTCTTGAGCAGCGGGAGGAGGTGAGGGCCCTGGAGCCCACTGAGCTCGTGAGGCTAGTGAGGAGACCTCAGGAGTCCAGTCTGGACCACTGAGAGCTGCAGGGGCCTCTGAAATGCTCATGAGGAGCTCACAAGCAGGCTCTCGGGGCGGAGTCCTGGGCTACCATGTATGTCTGTGGGAGTCGTCAGAGTCCAGACTGGCTAGGACACTAGGACAGCGAGAGGGAGATAGGGCCCAAGGCAGGGATGGAAAGAGCCTGCTCTGTGCCCAGGTGCAGGAGGGCACCTGTGCTGAGGAGAGCAGGGCAGGACACAGGAGAGTGTGGCCTCAGGACGCCCAGGGATGGCAGGTATCAAGGAGGGGAGATCGGTGGGCTGGTGGCTGCCTGGCAGGGCCTGGGGCAGGCAAGGGGCCAAGCAGAGTCAGAAAACGTCACCTCCCAGGCTGTGGGGGCTGAAGCCCCTAGAAGGCGCGGGCGTGGGAATCTGGCCATCGCTTACACGGAACCTCCTGTCTTCTTCCAGTTTTTTGCCTTTATGACCACCCTGCTCTACATCCTCCATGCCTTCAGCATCTATTACCACTGAAGAATCAGGGAGCCGTATTGAAGGGAGAAATGCCCTGGTAACAACACCTGGATGATCGGCTCCCAAAAGTAGTTTTCAACATTCGCTATCTGGACGGTAAACAGAAGATCAACAAAAACATCAACGGGGCGGACAGACCAGCTTTTCAGACTGAGTGACCAAATCGCCCACTAGTGCATCCGTTTGGACACTGTAATTCATTGCGGTGAATGTGAAAAGGCCGGGGGAGGGGCTTGTTTGCTTGTTTGTTTGGCTTGGCTTTTGCCTGGGAAAGTAACTGTCTCATCTGAGGAGGAACTTAACTCTATTGGAAAACTGATATCCGAAGCCCTCGCCGCCATTGAGAATCCCAGATCTGCCATTGTCACCCCTGTCTGGGGACTCTGCCTCAGCCCTGAGGTTCCCCAGAGAAGGTTCACGGGAACAGTCAGTCTTGTTTTCTTAAAATCAAAATGGTGCTGTCAGTGCCTTCAGATCTGGAGATCCACAGACCTTGCATGTTTGCATAATTCTGCCTTTGCTTTGGAGCCGTGGTCCAAACCCCTCTCCTCCCACCCCCCCGACCCCGTAAGCTGACAAGGAAGAGCCACACTGTGCCCGCACTCCCCTTTCCCTTTCCTCCCCATCTTCATAAAAGCAACGTTGAGGGTAGATTTGAGGGGGCGGGAAATAAGTGACTGACTCTGCAGAGTTTTTATGCAGTCAGACCTGGCAGGGGGGAGTGGGGTGGGTGCAGGAGGGAAGGCGCAGGCTGCTTCTGCTTCTCCATAATCAGGCTGTCAGAAAACTGCGGGGCCGCAGGACACCTGTGCCAGAGATCCAGAAACCCAGCCCTAAGGACTAGAAGCTGCTTTTCCCTCAGAAAGACCATCAAGGAAGGAGGCAGGGCCATTACATGCAAGGACTCGTCTGTGGGCTTCTGTCCCACCACGTGGGACATCTCAGGAGGCCGGAGAGGACCCTCATCCCAGGATCTGTGTTCTTCCCTGTGCACCTGCTCCCCCTGCATCCCTTTGGTGCCAGCAGGGCGGGGCCTGGGGCCTCACGCAGTGAAGGGCTCATGCACCTGCACTCGCAAAGGCATTTGTGATTTGCGGCCATTCTCAAAGAAAAGGCCTGCATTATGCACACAGAAACACAAAATCGAGGTGCTCATCTTCAGAGTCAACGTTCTTCAGAAGAAAGCTGTGTTCTCAGATGTTATCTTCATCTACACACGGGTCCAAGCCCTGGCCCTCTGTCTCTGAGCTGGGTTTCCTGACCTGGGCGAGTCAGGCACAGCCCCGTAACTGCATGTGTCTGCTGTGGTTTTGAAATGAAATAAATTATTATGTGAAGGGGACTAGTCTTAGCCAATTCCAGGGTTTACAGTTTTGTACCAACTTTCTGCTCCTCGGGGGTGGGGGTGGATACAGGGAGCCACCAAAGAGAACACTCTGGCCTCAGTATTGTTGACCACTCACTTTCTCACCACTGTGATATCTTGAAACATCACCATTTATCTCACTTTATTGCCTGGGATGATTACTGTTCAATATTTACTGAGTAGCCATATCCAAATAAAAGTTATTTGTACAGTAAGAGATACTGATAGTCACTTTCGTGACGGTAGCCTCTGGGACCGACCACCATGCCACACATCCATTCCACACTCAGCGGAGGGTTTGGAGGCCCAGCCCACCAGCCTTGCTTCCGGGGCAGCTGCAAGGGAGGCCCAGCTTGTCTCCAGGGCTTGGGGGACTCATGTCATTACAACTTCAGTAAGGACAACTTGAGAGCATGTTCCAGAAACCAAACTCACGGCTTAGGCAAAGCTGCCAGTGCACTAGCTCGGCCTGGGAGGTGAAGAGGCCTCCATAGGCAGAGTGGACCCCTTACGCAGCCCTCTGCCTCATGCTCTCACGCTTCCTGATGGAGTGCTGCTCTTCTCTCTTGCCACACTGCAAGGCACCCCATCCATGACAGACCCTGGCCCTGGCCCTGAGCGCCACTCCTCCAAGTTCACCAGCAACAGCCGCAGGGCCCAGCTTGCCACCACCTTCCAGCCTTGGGGGCGGCTCTCCTGTCTCTGAGGGGTGTCCCCCCAAACTCAGTGACCCGCCAGTCCTTCTTCAACGGGTATCACAGGACCTGGGTCCCCAGAACCAGGCCCTGCCTCCAGGAACACTTGGCCAGTCCTCTAGTCACAGATCAAATTCTGTCCCTCCCTGCTCCCCAATCCTTTACTACTATCAAAAATAAAGTCCCAAATCCTTGCGAAGCAGCTGTCCAGGCCCTAAATGCAGGTCTGACTCTGACCCCATATCCAGCTGCTGCCCTGCCCTGTCCCAGCCCGGCACTCCTGTGTCAGAGCAGCTGCTGAGGCCCGCTCAGTCCATGCATGTCCTGGACATTCTGTTCCCTCCCCCCGGGGACACGAAGGTCCTGTCCCTCTTGTCCACATGAAAGACCCTTGTTAATCTTACAGGACACCTTTCTCGCCCCCTGGAGTTAATCCCAGCTCCCTTGCACCTGGGGCATGTACTGCTGGCCACTGAGTTGCCCGGTGTGCTACGGGGTCTCCCTGACTAGACTGTGAGATTTCCCGGGCAGGGGGTTGGCTCTTGGGTGTTTTATCATCAGGGCCTCCCAGGCCGGGCCTCCTCAGCTTCAGCTCTGAGCGCTCTGCCCCACACTGTCGACAAGGATGGGGACTTGCAAAGGTCATAGCTGGTCTGCAAGGACTGAAGGCTGAGCTTTCCCTGTCTTCATCTCCAACCCACAGTCTGATATCCTGAGCACAAGGCCGTTTCCGCTCGGCCCTTGACTCCGGACCTCCATGTGGCAGTTCGGCTCCTGCCGTCCTCGAACCCTAGGCCAGCTCTGGTGGCCTTGTGGGGCCCTGCTGCAGGCGGCACCACGTATCACCTGAGCCACCTGGGTCGGCTGCCTCGTTTTCTGCCCACTCCTGGTTCTGAGTCCAGCACAGAGCAGGGCGAATGAAAGCTATTAAGGCCCCTGTAACAGGAGTTCTTCTCAAGCAGTTCCTAAATCCTTGCCTCCAAAATGTCTGAGCCAAACGTGAGAGGCACCTAGATTAGGGGGCCAGGACGGGCAGCCATGGCCTTGAGTGTGGGGCAGGAGCCCTCTTTATTCTCTGCGTGGAGAACGCGAGTGGCCAGACCGCCTCCTTCCTCGTGCCTTTGTTTCCTTACATGGGCACCCACTCTGACCTCTAGGAAGAAGGAAATGCAGGGGGCAATTGTCTCAAAGCCAATTCCACCAGGCAGGCTACCTGCCCTGGACCCTGAATTGGGAGATCATGGAGGTCAGGGAGGAGAGTCCAGAGGACGCTGCTTCCGCATCTTGCTGTGAACTCAGGCAAGACATGTCACTGTTTCAAAACATGTTCTGCCCATAAATAGGGACGCATGGGTATCCCCACACTATAATATCTAGGAGTGATACATCGAGATGGAGATATATCAAAATGAGGTCATGCCAAGGTGAAGTTAGGTACAGGTCCTGCTAGGTTAAGGTGTGACCACACCAAGGCGTAGTAACGTCAAGGTTCATTTATGTCAAGAAATGTCAAGGCACTTGTAGGGAAAGGTGCGGCTGTGGGGCACAGGTGGAAGCAGTGTCAGAAGTAGGTGGGAGCTTATGAAATGTAATCATTACTGACTTGTATAATCGAATCTGGCAGGAACCCATGCGGTACCCCTGAGTTCAAGTTCCTTCCTTCTGCAACAATAGAAAACAACCCCATCATCATTAAAATGATAGAACTATGTCTCCTTTTAGAGTTAACACTCCTTTTAATCCATTATCATTCAAGAGCCTGACTGAGGTGAGAAACAAGTTTTAAGAGCTCAGTGCAGTGACCCAAGTGCCCCACTGGGTGGCGTGTGGGCTCCACTCGAATAAGGAGAGGGCCCTTCGTGGGGAGAGCAGGTGGTCAGAACGGAAAGTGGCGCAAGCCAAGAGGGCTCTTTGGGGATCTCTCCAGGGAAGGCTTCTCCTGCACAGGGAGTGACACAGAGGCGTCCCTTGCCTTCAGAGCTTTGTCCACTGCCTCACATATGGGGAAACTGAGGCTCAGGGACAGACTGTGACTTTGCAGTTTTATGTTGAATCAGAGCTAAAGGGAAGGGGGTGGGTATTGCACAGAGGTCCCATCTGTCCTTCCATGTCACTGTGGCAGGATGATGGCTGGGCCCAAACCATGAGAAACTGTCTGTTCTTCCTGAAAGGGGGAATGAGGGGCTTCTGTCTGATGCCCTTCCTGGCCATCACCATGCCCTCCACCCTTTTTTTGCTCTGCTATGTTCACCCAATGCACAGAGCCCTCTGGTCCCCTGGGTCATGAACCTGAGCTACAGAGGGACATGTACTGGGCAGGAACTGAGCTACCGTGGCAGCTCCCCAGGTGGGGGAGGATGTCAGATCACTGGCTTATAGGAGAAGAATTGCAATGTCTTCATACGGTTAAAAACCATCATGTTCCTTTAATTGGCTTCTATTTGGTATATGCCCAGGTTTCCAGAAACTGCCAGTGGCACCCCGAGCCTGACTGAGCACCCCAGCCTCCCCCTGCAGTGTTCCTGAACAGACACATTTATGCAGGTGGTTCAGGGCCTGCACCTTGCTAGTTGGCCCGTTGCTGCCATTCTGTAGCCGAATCCAAAAAGGGGCCACCCCAGCGTGCGCTAATTCCCGCAATCTCAAGCACGTGCCTTCTGTCTGCCTTAGTCTACTTCTTGTACTGAGGTATGCAGCGATGTCTTTGGGGGCCCTCTTGAGCCACTACCTTGTCCTAGATGGGGGGACAGGGAGGGTTGAAGGGAAAGTCAAGGAGGGAGACCCCCCACGCCACTTTTGCATAGAGAGGGCAGGTCATGAATACCAAGCCCAAGCTCAGAGGTCCCACCAACCCAGGCTCCTTTGGTAAGGATTCAGGAGACACAGAGGAGAGAGAAGCTGGGATCTTCGGGCAAGAGCAGAGTCCTGCCCGGGTACGTACATGTCTTCTGGGAGCAGCCGTGATGTCTGCTTTCAGCAAAAAATTCAGGGTTAGTTCTGTTACGTGCATTTTTGCTGTACCTCTGCCCGGCCCTGGCCCACGCCCTCCCGCTCTCGAGATCTCAGGAATGGTGTGTGGCAGGGGCCAGAGGGCTCATGTCCTTTGGTGATAGGGTACTGACCCCAACTGGAAGTGGAGGAGAGGAATTCACAAGGGGCCTCCTAGAAAAGGGGACCCCTAGGAAGTTACCAGGATGATCAGTGGCCAACCACATACTCTTCCCTGGCCTAGAGTCACCCAGCCAGACTCCTAAAGGATAAGATGTGGGGAGGGCAAACGGTGTACGGAAGTGTAAGTTTCAGGAGCCAACAGTAGCCAGATTGGCTTGTGTAAGAATGGACTAATACTTCCCATGCAATCCAGCAGAGTTGTGAAAGGCCCTAGCCCTGAGGGGAACCTTGTCTGCAAAGTAGTAGACTTCCCACGGGAAGCAGCAGGTTCCCCTCAGGCCTAAAGTCACAGTCACAATTCCTGACAGACCTTCTGTGTTTTCAGTGCTCAGTGAGGCCAGAGTACTCTACAGCCCCCAGTCAAAACACTTGTGTGGCCGAAACCAGATCTCTGACTGGTGCAGTTGAAATGAAATATTTGCCTTTTATTTCACAAGTATAGGTGAAATAATGCTCTAGAAATTCATGCTAAAGTGTAAATGGCTGATACAAGCCATTTCTTCCTTTGCAAATGTTTATTGAGAATCAGTTGGCTAGCAGTCAGAGGCTTCAACCTGGGCTGTTCACTCTCTTGGCCCCTCTGGTGTGAGAATGAAATAAGGGAGCGTGGTCAGCAGCCTGGCACATAGTGGACCCTGCTTACATCGTATTTCCCAAATTTTTGGCAACATGGGCCACAGAGAAAATAATACAACTTATTGCACTTTGGGACAAACTGGGGAAACTACCTAGGGCTTAGCAGAAACCTCATTACTTTATCTTTATATATATATTTAATTATAATAGAAGTAATTTAAAAGTATTAGGAAAGACATTAAATGTGAAATTTGTATAAAGCATCAAAATACAGTCTTTCCAAAAGAATTCATACATTTATGTCCATACCTGTCAGGGGAAGTTTGTTTGCTTGAACTGGTTACTATCAATTTTCATCAATACTTTTAGACTATCCCTCAGTTGAGTAGAGGGAATTGTCCCAAGGTCTGCAGGTGACTGCCCTTCCCAGTGGACACCCAAATGCCCATCTCAGGACTACACATGAGTTCAGAAATATTTAATTATTAGGGTCTGGGTGTCAAGAAGGAATCCCATAACTGGAAGTTTGGGCAAGTGATGTATTCAAGATTTGGGATTCTCAGATGCTTCTGTGTAATTCCATAACTGCTTTAGGTCTGAGGTTTTAGGCGGAAATCTAAGTTTGTAAATAGCATTGGAACATTCAGGAGAATGTAAAATTCATCGTATGTCAAATTCAATATTTGAAGCTAAAAGGTTCAACATGACTTTATGAGACCATTGAGGTACTTAAAAAGGAGAACATGTATATTAAGCTTATAAAGACAGTTTAAAATACTGGAAGGTATTTTCTGAGTTTCCTTACCTAAGTTTTCAATTGAAGCCAACTGTTAATCAAAGGCCCATAAGCACCAAATAATCTAAATGTAAAATTAAGAAAACAATTCCATGTACAGTAGTATCAAAAAGAATAAAATACCTAGGAATAAAATCAATTTAAAAAGTACAAGATTTGTACACTGAGAGGCACCTGGGTGACTCAGTCAGTTACACATCCAACTTCAACTCAGGTCATATCTCACGGTTTGTGGGTTCGAGCCCCACATCAGGTTCTGTGCTGATGGTACAGAACCTGCTTTGGATTCTCTCTCTTCCTTCCTCTCTTTCTGCTCCTCCCCCACTTGTTCTCTCTCTCTCTCTCTCTCTCTCAAAAATAAATAAATAAACTAAAAAAAAAAGATTTGTACACTGAAAACTAGAAAACATTGTTGAAAAAAATTTTTAAACCTAAATAAATGAAATACATCCCATGTTTAATGGGTCAGAAGATTTAATAATCTTTTTTTTTTTTTGAGAGAGAGAGAGAGAAAGAAAGAGAATTTTAAGTAGGATCCATACCCAGTGTTGAGGCCAACTTGGGGCTCAATTCCACGACCCTGGGATCATGACTTGAGCCGAAATCCAGAGTCAGATGCTCAACCCACTGAGCCACCCAGGTGCCTCAGGAGATTTCATATTCTTAAGATGACAATATTCCCCCAATGAACCAACAGATTCCATGCAATCCCTGACAAAAATCCAACAGCAGTTTTTGCAGAAATTGACAAGCTGACTCCCCAGTTCATATAGAAATGTAAAGGACCCAGAATAAACAAAACAAAACCATTTTGAAAAAGAAAAACAGTTGGAGGTCTCACATTTCCCACTATCAAAACTTACAGCAAACAATAGTAATCAATATCGTAGGGTGCTGGCAAAGGTTAGACATATAGATGAAAGGAATAGAATTAAAAATGCAAACTTAAAACCTCACATTTATGGTCAGTTGATATATGGTAAGATTGCCAAGACAATTCAACGGAGCGAAATCGTCTTTCCAACAAGGCGCCGGGACAACTAAGTACTCACGTACCATATACAGAAACTGACTCCAAATGGGTCAAAAAGCAAATATGAGAGCGAAAACTACTGACATCTTATGAGAAAACCTTGGAGTTAATGTTCATGACCTTGGACTAGGCAATGGCTTCTTCAGTGTGTCATCAAAAGCATAAGCAAATAATAATAATAATAATAAATACATTTTAGACTTGATGAAATTTTTTAAATTTAGGCTTCAGAGGACACAATGAAAAGGGGCGCCTGGGTGGCTCAGTCGGTTAAGCAGCTGACTCTTTTTTTTTTTAATTTTATCTATTTTTGAGAGAGCGCAGCAGGGGAGGGGCAGAGAGAAAGAGGGACAGAAGATCCAAAGCAGGCCCGTGCTGACAGCAGGGAGCCTGATTGAGGAAAACTGGGCAAAGGGCACACGTGACCCCTTCCGTAGTATTTCTTACAACCACGTGGGAATCTACGATGATCTAAAATTTAAAGTTTCTTGTTTTGTTTTGAAGTGCTTTGGATCAGGAGACAGGAGACCTGAGATCCATCCACGGCTGTTCCTTTCAGTCACTCACTGTGTGACCCTGGGTAGGACACTTCTCTTTACTTCCATTTCACTGTTGGCTCCTTACCTGGAAGGTACAGGTTTATATTTCTCAATGACATGCTTCACAGCTGTGGAGACGGGGTGCCCTGAGGCCACAGATGAGAGGCTGCACAGAACCCACAGGCCTCCTGGGTGTGCCCTGGTCCCGCAGGGTCACGTGAGGGGGTGGTCTCAGGGCCAGGCCAGGCACAGGATGTCAGGTGCTGGAGATTAGGAGTCCTGGGCTGGGAGTCGCTTGCCACTGCACGGCCCAGGGCCCAGCTGGCCTAGGACCAGCTGTAGGCACGCCTCTGCCGGCTGTGGGAGGCAGAGAATCCGGCTAGCCAGGAGCCAGCCAGGAGACACAGAGTGGAGACTGACAAGGGCTGCGGTGGCCATGTTGCTACCAGACCCATGTTGGCAACGTGCTTGGCCACCTGAACTGGCCAGAGTCCAGTTTGGAAAACAGAAGCCACGTTAGGTATTTCACAGAGACCTGAATTCAGGGACCTGTGACCAAGGGTTTGGAGGGCAGGCGGAGTGATAAGGGGGAGGAGAGGTAACCCAGACATTAGTAGCTGCAGAAGTAGTCACGGCCCTAGAGGCCAGAGGAGCACTGGAAGGGAAGTGGGGACCCCGCAGCCCAGGAAGGCATCGCTGCTGACCCTATTGCAGTGGAACTTCCAGAAGCCCCTGGTGTCCACACAACTTCCTGTGGAAGCCAGAACGACTTCCCCGGCAGAGGGCGGGAACAATGGCTTCCCCACCACCACCGCCAATGCCTGAAGGATGATACAGAACAGAACAGAGAAAGGCAGGACAGTTGCTGCTTGAGAAGTCTAGTCTCCAAATATACAGCCTCTCGTTTATACGTGTGTGTGTGTATGTGTGTGTGTGCGGGCAAACACACACACACACACATACCTGCTGCCTACTTCACTCTGGCTGTATATGTTCTCTAGAATATTCGTATTCTTGGGGCGCCTGAATAGCTCAGTCAGTTAAGCATCAGACTCTTGATTTCAGCTAAGGTGATGATCCCAGGGTTGTGAGTTCGAACCCCGGGTCAGACTCTGTGCAGAGCCTGCTTAGGATTGTCTCTTTCTGTCTCCCTCTGCCCCTCTCCCTCTCACACACATGTGCGCTTGCTTGCTCGCTCTCTTAAAAATAAATAAGCACAAAAAAATTTTTCAGCATAGTCATATTCTTACCTTTCTTGGCTCCCAGGAGTCACTGGTTTTCTCAAAAAAAAAAAAAGTTCTCATTTAGAAACAATAAATTGTAGGCATTGTAAAAATATTTTAGAAAATTCCAGGATACAAAAAGTGAAATTAAATATCACCTGGAATGCTCCTCCCCAGGGGCAGCCAATGTTAATATTTGGGTGCTGGCTCGCCCTTCCTGACTGTGTTGTAAATGTGACAGGGTGACAATGGGGTCTTGGCAGCTTCACGGAGAGTAGTAGCTGCCAAGAATGCCCACGACAGGAAGTCCAGCCAGTCCGGACTCATCAACGGGGAGTTCTGCTGCTTTTATTAGTCTGTTGCCCACTTTAATGGCAGAGAGGAAGGGAGGAGGGTGCTCTCAAACCAGACAAAGGGGCCATCAAGAGAGTTGCCACAGAACTTGGTTGCCACAGAACTTCCCCTGGAGTGTAGGGAGGTGGGCACCCAGTGGGCAACACCAGCTCTGCACCCCTAAAAGCTAAGAGCAAGAGCTGTGGGCGGAGCTGCCTCTCCAGCAGGGAGAGGAGAGAGCAACGCAGGGAGCACAGGGCTTCCCAGGGACAGCCACAGGAATGAGATCTCCAAGGCCCCAGAGAGGACCAGAGAGGCATGGTGACCTCCCCCAGGGGAGTCCAGGGTGGATGGACAGCCAGCAGCCCAGAGCTGAGTTTTGCCAACAACCAGCAAAAGAGGAAACCCCACTGGGGAGCCAGGGGTAGAGTTCCCCAGGACAAACGCACAAAATGAGAGAACAGCTGCCCGCGGTGGTGCCCTGAAGGAGAGGACTCTGGTGGCCTAGGACTCTGTCTTTGTCCTCTGCTTCCCACGCATGCTAGTCTTGGGCAGAGGAAAAGGGGTGGGGGCTGGCAGGGAGGTGCAGAGAGAACAGCCATCGGGTAGAAGAACAGGTAAAGTGAGGAAGAGAGAACATTCACTACCCGCCCCAGCTGACCCTGCGAGTTTCCACATCCAGATCATGCCTGAACTGAGGAGGCAGACGTTTTGAATTGGATAAAGGATTGCAGCTTTGCTTCCAGACTGGACTGGATCTTTAATACCTGAAAATGAAACCATTCCTTGGTATCTCAGAGCCACCTGCCACTATGAAGCAGTTGAAATGAGGCTGGTTGGGATAGTGATGGGTGTGCAATGAGAGAAACATACACACTGTGTGTCAAAGACTTAGAATGGGGAGAAGAGACTGTAAGATAGCTCCATAATTTGTATATTAATTATATGTTTAAATATTAAGTGTTATATATATTGGGCTGAATAGAATACGTTATTAAAATAAAGTCTACCTGTTCTGCAGCTACTGGAATGTTTAAACTCATGTTCTCTTTCTCTGGGAAGGCGCTCCTGGGAAGGGAGAAGCCGAGCACTCTCCCAGGAGTGGGGAGGAAGGACTGTGTGGGCATTTGGAGGGGAAGCCAGAAGAAGGAAGCAAATTCTCTCTCCTTTTCCTACCAAGCCCAGCCCTTCCCACAGACTGATGTTCATTGGGCAAATGAACAAAGCAGTTGACCAGCAGCCACATTTTAATTTCCTTCTGTCCCTTTAATTCACTCTTTGGGGCTAATTCTTTGGGGCCAGTTGAAACCGCCCCTCCCCCGCCCTCCCCCCCCACCTCGCAGGTTGTCCACCCCCACCCCCACCCCAGCCTCCCCTGCCCCAGCCTGCTGCAGCCTGGTGAGGGCGTGGGGGGTGGCCTGGCAGGCTTCTCCCCTTCTCTTCATGCCCAGGCTTGCCAATGCACTTTCTGACCCAGGAAAGAGGACAGAATGGCCGTTGGAAGAACTTTAGGGGACAGGTCCTGTGGTGTGATCTGGCACCAGCAGAGGTGGAAAGCCACCTCTTTCTCAGACAGGTGTTTTCATGATTTCTATGGAGATGCCCCCGCCACTCCCTGTTCTCAGCCGCTTTGCTCTGCCCCTTTGGCCTGCAGACCCTGACTGAGGAGCATGTGGCTATGTCCACACTGGTTGCTTTCTAAGGAAAGTTGGGCCGCCAGCGTCACCCCCAAAGGGCGCCCAAATGGGGTCATCTTCCGCGGTTGCTGAAACCACTTCGGGCCCATCCCTCGCTGCCTAGCCGCTGTCTGGTCCATGGCAAACCTCCCTAGAGCCCTTTGCCGTGACCCACTTGGTCTCCAATGTGAAATCAGGCTGCCAGCCTGTCATTCTCTCTCTGGATTTTTCAGTCTGAGACCAATCTGTGTGTCCACCACACTGCGGGTCACAGGTTAACTCTTCAGGCAGGGGGCGCCTCGGTGGCTCAGTCGGTTAAGCATCAACCCCTGGTTTTGGTCTGTGATCTTAAGATTCATGGCCTCCAGACCCAAAGGGCTCTGTGCTGACTGTGTGGAACCTGCTTGGGATTCTGTCTCTCCCACTCTCTCTCTGCCTCTATCCTGCTCTCGCCCTTTCTCTCTCTCAAAACAAATAAATAAACTTTAAAAAAAAATAACTCTTCAGACAGGCTCCTTAAAGCCCTTGACTTGATGCCAGCTGCCCACCTGTGCCCTGACATGTTCCGCATCCTCAGATGGTCAGGTGGAGAATCAGGCTTCTCAGCTTCTCGAGGGCTGCACTTGGCCCCTCGTTCTATGCTGTAGGGTCCGGCCCGTCCCGTCTATGGGTGCCTCCGATGACATTTCCATGTTACTACCTGCTGCTCGTACGTGAAGCTAAATGGCTTCTACTGTTCACACCTCTTGAGCATCTTTCCACACCACTGTCGCTTCACACGGTGCTTTCCGCGCGGCAGATCCCAGAGCATCTGCGAGGCAGGTGTGGTGAAAGCCCCTCTGGCTTGGCTCGAGGCCCTCTACTTCCACCTCCCTCCCCTCTGCTCTGCCCGCCAGGCTCCTCCCTGTCTGTGCAACCACAGCTCAGGTGGGTTTGGAATGAAAAGTAGAATAAGTCAAATTCATAATGATTTTTCATGTAAATTTGTACCTAGTCCATGTTCTAGGGGTCTTGTCGACTTCAAAAGAATTTGGCTAGTAAAACTTAAAATGTGTCATCAATTGAGGCCTGTGATTTTAAGTTAGAACATCCTAAATTTACCAATAATGTTAATGTGTTTGAGAGATCTTAGGGCTCCTGGCTGGCTCAGTCAGGGGAGCACGTGACTCTTGATCTCAGGGTTGTGAGTTTGAGTCCCACGTTGATTGCAGAGATTACTAAAAAATAAAATCTTTAGGGGTGCGTGGGTGGCTCAGTCGGTTGGAGCTTCTGACTTTGGCTCAGATCATGATTATGGGGTTTATGGGTTTGAGCCCCGTGTCAGACTCTGTACTCAGAGCCTGGAGCCTGCTTTGAATTCTGTGTCTCCCTTTCTCTTTGCCCCTACCCCACTTGTTCTCTATCACTGTCTCTCTCTCTCTCAAAAATAAATAAACATTAAGAAAATTTTTAATAATAAATAAAATCTTTGGGGTGCCTGGATGGCTCAGTTGGTTAAGTGTCTGGCTTTGGCTCAGGTCATGATCTCACGGTTTGTGGGTTCAAGCATCTCATCAGCCCAGAACCTGAAGCCTGTGTCAGATTCTGTGTCTCCCTCTCTCTCTGACCCTCCCCTGCTCACGCTGTCTCTCTCTGTCTCTCAAAAATAAGTTTAAAAAAGAACATTAAAAAAATTTTTTAATAAAATTAAAAAAAAACAGTCTAGTCAAGATAAGACCTGATTTCTCCGCAGGAGTCACAATTTTTATATCTCACTCTTAATTTACATTATGAAAGCTGTCATTTCAAAATATCCTGCTATGTAATAAATCTGCTCTTCAGCCATTTGTAAGGCTTGGTGGCCTAAGCGCGAGCAGGGGAGGCTTTGCCACAAAGCTCCAGCCTCCAGGCCCGTCCGTGCCCTGGGAGAGAGCCCTGGCAGTACGCATAGCTAAGTGTTGTGTACACTTGGCAAACTGAGAGTGTACAAATAACACTTTTAAGTTTGAATTATTGAGACGCAGGGACAACTTTGCTGGTTTGTAGCAGAGTATAGGTCTGTGGTTAGGGCAGGGACCCTGGAGCCCAAGAGAACCAGGAGCAAACCCTAGTTTCTGTCGTTTTCCGGCTGTCCCGTCGCCTTCCTGCGCCTCCGATGCTTATCCTTACGACGAGCAACGAGTGTTCCAGCAACACTTCCCGGACAGAGACATGTGGGCTTTAGTGCACAGACCACAGGACAGCGCTTAAACATGGTTGCTGGTTCGCAGCCAAAGGCTGAGGGTGGAGGTGCTCCCCTTGCCTGCTAATCAGCTGCGGCTGCTAAACAAATAGCTTAGACTGGGTGGCTCAGCCAGCACACACTGATTTCTTAACAGTCCTGGGGGCTGGAAAGTTCAAGACCAAGGTGGCGGCAGTTTCAGTCTTTGGAGAGGGCTGTCCAGCTGTCTCCAGCTGCATCCTCTGTCCGTCCCCACTCAGCAGAGAGAGAGAGCGTGCGAGCTCTTGTTTATAAAGCTGCTAAGCCCATCGTGGGTCCCCACCCCCATGACCTCAACTAAATCTAATCACTCCCAGAGCCCCCACTCCGAATGCCATCGCAGTGGAGGTTAAGACTTCACCACACGGATTTGGGGGAAACACAGTCGGTAGCACCTTGGCAGCGGACAGCTTCATGGAAGGCAAGCATGGAGTGAGGGTGCGTGGAAAGGGACAAGATCTTTGGGGAGCAGAGGCAGGAAGAAGAGAAAGCAGGAGCCGCCCAGAAAACACACAGGCCATGAGACAGATGCCACACGGGGCCTTCTTCCATCAGAAAATGGTCCTCTTAGCCTGGGTGGCTCAGTCGGTTAAGTGACCGACTTCGGCTCAGGTCATGATCTCACGGTTCGTGGGTTGAGCCCCGGGTCGGGTTCTGTGCTGACAGCTAGCTCGGAGCCTGGAGCCTGCTTCCGATTCTGTGTCTCCCTCTCTCTCTGCCCCTCCCCCACTCATGCTCTGTTTCTCTCTGTCTCAATAATAAATGAACATTAAAAAAAATTAAAAAAAAAGGAAATAGTCCCCTTTGACTTCACACTGCTGCATTTGGCTCCTGCTGTGGGCTAAACGATGTCTCAGATGAGTGTCTCCCGTCTGTCCCCTGAGCTTTCTGCAGGCTAGAAGCTTCATGGAGGAGTTTGCCAGAGAAGCAGGGTTTGGGGAGTGGAGAGGAAGCTGTCCTGGGCCGGGGAACGCAGCTTGGGTTGGTTATACAGAGCAGGGAAGGATGGGAAGGCCCTCCGGGTCATAGCTAGTGTCTGGGGCTCTCCTTTATTAGCCATTCCTATGGTATGGGCACAAAACAGGGAAAATCTGTCCAATCTCTCAGCAACCCCGAGGGGAGGTACCACTAGCGTACCCACTTCACAGATTGGATGACTGAGATTTAGCAGAGTGAAATAACTTGCCACAGCTTCCGGGCCATGGAAGTAAACTTGGATTCATGCTATGTGACCTGGTGCCCATCAGGCCTCACAGTGTCCACTGAGGACCAATTCCTAGGGCCCCCTTTGTCCCTGCCCCTCAACCACCACATACACTATCCATTCCGGGCGGGGGAGGAGGGGAGCTAGAAAAGGTCTTCACATGAGCACTTTATCTGGTGCTACTAAAGCCTGCAGAGCTGCAGGGGTGGAGATCCAGCCCTCCCTGATTTGGTCAGTCCTGCTGTGGGTGCCCTGGGCTCCAGAC